>JAATLQ010035332.1:0-28303 GCA_013421005.1 Heliconius erato x Heliconius himera
TTGTCGTGAAAAGATTTTGGTATTTTATCTGCCAAGAGGGGTCCTATTGTAGCAAAATATTTGTTAAATTCCTCACAAATTTCTTTATGATCAATGATTTCTACACTGTTTATTTTTAGTTTTGAAGGCACGCAGTTGTCTTTATTTTTGTTACAAGCTAATTCGTTGACTAACTTCCACATTTTCTTAGGTTTGTTTATTAGTTGAATAAATTTTTTAAAGTAGTAGTTATCTTTTGTGTTCTTGACTATTTATTAATATTGGGTATTCTTGACGACGATTATAAAAAGTGGCATCAATGTAATATATTTTTCTTTTCAGATTCATATTTTATCCAAATATAAAAGTAAAAGTAAAGAGAACCTAATGTCAAGACACTCTATTTTCCAGTTTCCGCTAAAAAATCACGACATTGCGTCTTGAATGGTGGAACTCAACGCCAACTTGCTTACTAGAAAGAAAGGAGGAGACGAAAATAATATTTTGCATGCATCCCCCCGATTGGATATTAAACTCATAACCACCGCGTTAATATACCTATAAAACATAAGGAAGGATTTTATATCTCAGTAGCTCAGTGTTGGTAGCACAATAATATCATTATGTACTTATCTTCGGTAGAACAAAGTTATTCATTTGGAATGGTGAAGTTACAAGGAAAATCTCTTTATTGATACACACAGCTGATATTTTTTAAGTTGAATATCTGTAATATCTGCTTATTATAGCGTTGATTGTAGGTTCTAATTATGGGATTGCTAAATATATAAAAAAAAAAAAATACTTTTAAATAGATTAGAACGTCGTTTCGCCGTAGAACAACGTGTGATTCAATGGTTATGAGGTCAATTTCCAGTTTCGCCACTCATCACGCAACCTCTCGAAAATCGGACAAAAAGTTAATTTTAACTTTAGGATTTAAGATAATCCTATTTTGTTGGCGCAGCGCGGCGTTGAGTTCTGCCACTCAACACGCAATACCTCCAGAATTCGGCAGAAAGTGGGGAACGGAGTGTCTTAATACTAGGTTACCTCTGCCTACCATGCTGTGTGCGGGATACATCGTGAAGTTGATTTGAAGAGATTAGAGATAATTTTTATTTTAAACAAAAGGTTAAATTTGTATGAAATTAAAATTGTAACATCAACTTTGACCGATGAATAACACAAAAGCCAATATACATATTTTAATCCGCCATACAATATACTGTAACTTGATAACAAATTATTTTCGTTGACATTTTTACGAGATTATCGCTCAATTCTCTTTGACGACGAATTAATATTATTTTTGTGTTGGATAGTCCATAGTATATTAATCGAGAAAGACATATATAGGACTTTATCAAGAATGTCGTGATATATACTTTCAATTTAATGTGTCGTAGATTTATATATCTTATTTTTTTTTGTTTCACGCTGGGAACCTAGTGTTGCACTCTGTTCCCATTAGAACATTTCCATTTGCCCCGCCGAAATCTTGATACATTGCGTGTTGCCTGAACTGAATTCTACGCTTTGCCTCGTTACCAAAGTGAGGAAATTAAAATATTAAGTATATTATTCTCCCGAGTAGAAATCGAAAGTGGAAATTAATGTAGAGATATCATATTTATATGAAAATTATGTCCCTTTAAAGAGTAAGGGCTGTTCGTCGTCTAGTCTACAACATCACGCTGTATCCCGCACATAGCAGTGGAGGCAAAGGGAACCTGGACATTTAGTGTTACGTTCCACTTTCCGCCAAATTCTGAAAGCAAATGGCGGAACTCAAAGTAAAATTAAAATTTTAAATATTTAATTTCAATTAAAAACCACAACCAATAAAACAAGTTCACATTTAAAAGGTACACTGGATTATTGTACAACATGCTTTTACGACCGTGTAAATTTAATTGTAGTTTACAATATAAACTTTGTGGTCAGTGGCCATAAAAACGTGTTTCAATAAAGTTGCTTCACACTGTGTGGGATACCTAGCTTTACCGCTAAAACTATTGATATGTATTATTTTTATTAACCAATGTCAAAAATATAGAAAGAAAGAACAGAAAACATATAATAACAGAAAGAATATGTACAATAGATAACTTATCTCTAATAGAGATCTCTACCAGAAACCCTTGAACGTAGGAGATGTTAAAATGTTGTTATTGCAATCGTAAACTTTTGTATATTATTTTTTGTTTAATTTTTTTAACTTTACGCTGTATTTCGTAAAAAGCTTAGTTCTAAACTAGGTTCCCAGGTACCCTCTACCTGGGAACCTAATTTAGAACCAAGACATTTAGTACCCATTAAAACATTGCTATTGCTCACTACACTATGTTCCCTCTGCCTACCGTACTGTGTGTGGGATACACCGTGAAGCTGCGTAAGTGTGGATGTGTGGATAATTCAATGCACTGCTTTGTCTTCCAGTGAAGAAAATAATCATTTTCCCGAGTTGAGATTGAACCGACAATCATCACATCTACAGTCAAGCACTATTCCACTGCACCACGACGACCCCAATAGTACCTATTATCCTATTTATACCATCTTCAGCTTCCATAAATTGATACAAGCACAATATTGTGATCATATAATATTTCCGCCAGTGTAGCATATTTGAGTGGCACTCGATAAAATTAATGAGAAAAGAAGATGATATGACAGGCTTAATGACTTTCGTTTTAATGATTTTCTTTATTATTAGGTCGTATAGTAGATTCTGAAAAGGTCACCTTGGGTTAGGTGACAAAAAATTCTAGTGAAAGAGTTTTTTATACACTTTTATAAATGGGTTTTTTATTACTGACAGAACTACCTTCCCAGCCGATGTTTTGTATTTCTTCGACGATTCAAAATTATGTGCAATAGTCTATTTGAATGAAATTTATTTAAAGTTTTGATTTTAAATTTGAATGTAATAAAGAAAAATCTATGAATGAGTGTAATAAAGAAAACAAGGATATGGTGAAAATAAAAAAAAATATATTTAGGGTTAATTATTTTTTCTTATTTTCTCGTGTATGTGTCGTGTATTTTCTATCGCAATTTACTCTTTAGATTTAAATAAAGGGCATCGCTAAAACTATATATGATGTATAACGAGAGGACCAACACTGAAAATTGCTCTAAATATATAGCGGCAGAACTCAACACCGCACTTAGGAGACTCGCTCTCCTGAAATGAATAAGTTAAAATTTTCATTTTCTATAGTGAGAATTGAACCCACAATTGGTCGCGCTTACAAAAACGCTGGTGCCCTTGCGCCACGACTGGCGCCTAACTATAGCTTTATATACTTATATTAATATAAATTTCCCTACAATATAGAGACATATACTTATTATAATATTATTAAATAGAACAATGTCATCAATACAATGACCTGCTGCGGTGAGGCCAATAATTGGAATATTCGTCCGTAAATTGAATAGTGGTTGAGCAAATTTATACATATAATTAATTTATTGAAACATTACATATTTTTCTTTAACTTTCTTATATTTATTAAGGTAATTATGTATTTTATATTGGAATAATCTTTAGATAGTATCGCCTCGGAGCCAAATATATCGTGTTTTTTTTTATTTTATTTGTATATTCTTATCGTAATTTAAAGTATTTTCAATGTAAAAATAACAAATTTGTTACAAAATAATGTATTTAGTCTTAAAATTAGGTAGCCAAAGTGTTTATATAATAAAATATTTTACTAAAATACTAAGTAAATTGGGACTTAATATCATCTAGCATGTCATGTGGAAGAAAACTGTTCTAAAATATCTTTAAATAAATACATTATACATTTTAAAATAAACTCTTTGGCCGGATTTGTATATTTGGTATTATCATTAATACATTATATAAAATCAGCTTCACGCTGTATCCCGCACACAGCAGGATAGGCAGAGGGAACCCAGTGTTACACACCGTTGCCCACATTCCGCCGAGTTCTGGAAGCGTTGCGTGTTGAGTGGCGGAACTCAACGCTGCGCTTTTGCCTTGACATCAGAGCGAAGAAATGAAAATATAAATGTAAGTAAATATTTTATCTCTCCGATTGGGGATCGAACCCACAACCAGCCGATTTTACAGTCACATTTTGTGCCGCTGCGCCACGACTGGCCTCAGTACATTATATTTTACAGTATTATACATGTTCGATTAGTCTATACGTTACTACGGACTATTGTAAAGCGTTCGAAATGACGGATCTCCACAAATGAATAAAATTAAATATACAAGATTATTAAAGTTAAGAATTTTATTTTAAAAGTTTTTAAATGTAACTAATATGAAAATAAATCTTACATAAAGAAATAAAAAATAACCCCACTAAAAATATCCCTACTTCACCATGTAGCTCTTAAACTGTTAATACAATTTTCATAAAACACAGCTATGTAAGCCTTCGATTAAAAAAACCGTAGTCAAAACGGTTCATTAATTCAGAAGATACAATACCACAGAGAGTCACGTCATATTATGACACTAATACACATTTTATTTGGGCTCTTTTAGTTAAATGTTTAAAGTGGAAATTTTATTAATTAATTTAGTTGTTTATTTTTAACTTCTGACGCAAAAAGAGAGGTGTCTCTTCTAATATACTTTTTACTTAAAGCATTTAACTAAAATAGCCCAAATAAAATGTTTCTAAGCTCGGAGCTCTCGATCAGTCAGCGAGACACTCCAGTGACAAATACGAGGCAGTTGATATCCTATTTATCAAGATCTGTTCAATAGAATCGACGATGTAAATAAATGTCTTATATAGATTTTTTTTAAATGTAAGAAGTATTTTGCTTTAGCTTTACGCTGTATTCCGAACTAAGTGGGTAAGCTGAGTTCCCTTTGATACCTAGGCAAAGCGCGGCGTTAAGTTCCGCCACTCAACACGTTACGACTCGAGAATATAGCAGAAATTGAGAATCGGAAGTGTCTTAATGGGTAACGGAATACGCTAGATTCCCCAGGTTCATTCTGCCTACCTTGCTATATGCGGAATACAGCGTGAATCTTAAAAAAAAAGAGTTTTATATATATTCGCAACAACTCAATAATAAAAGGTAAAAAATGAAATCAGGTACTTTCATCGTTATATCGATAGACAAATGATGAATGAGAAAACTGAGATAAGATAAAAGAAAACTAGCTACAATCAAAATACAAAGATTATCAGATATTTTTAATACATCACAACTATAAATCTTGTAGCGGGCACAAGATGGAGAAATGAATGTTCTGAAACACGTGTCTAGGCTAGAAATTGCTCCTAAAGCGTTGAAATATAAATCTTTTATAATTTATAGGTTTTTTTATAGGGGCCGTTCAAGTATTACGTAAGCAGTTTTTTTGCAATTATTGACCCCCCCCTCCCCTATGTCATCAAAAATAAGCAATCCTCTTACCCCCTCCCCCAATGCTTACGTAAACATTGGTATATAATTTTTTTAAGGTATTTTTTATTGATATTTTATTTGTATCTACATATATAAAAGGACATGTTCCCACTGACTGAGGTAAGACGCACGCACATCCGCAACCGCTGATAATAGAAACGTGAAATTTGGACAGATTTATATTTTCGAATTCTGGAAATCCACTAAGAAGGGAATTTGAAAAATTTTAACCTTAAAAGAATGAAATATTGGTTGTAAGTTTCTATAGAAAAAATTTTGAAATCAGCACCGATTTTTATAAAACTTTAAATTCAGACTCTTAAAAATATTTCATTGAACACTTGTTTCGTGGTTTATTTTAATTCACCCCGTACACCCACCCTGCAAATAAGAGGTTGAAAGTTTGTATAGAAAAATCCTTAAATCGCCACAGATTTTTATAAAATTTGAAATTTAGACTCTTGACAATGTGCCATTCCCGCTAAATAGATATAATAAAGTTATATATTATATTATAAAACTAATAGTTATATTGTCTACCATACATACGTCTACCAAATATAGCCATAACATATATGAAAATATAAATAACTTCTGCTTACGTAATTACTAGCTAGACCCCCCACCCCCCATGTCATCAAAAATAAGTAAACCCAAGACCCCCCGCCCCCCTACAGTGCTTACGTAATACTTGAATGGCCCCTTATAGTAAATAGATAGGTACATTTTTTTATATTTTTTTGAAGGCACGCTCTACCCCGCACATAACAGAATAGGTAGAGAAAACCAAGTATTAAGGCACTTCCTTCCCCACTTCCTGCACAGCTTCAAGGATACGTGTTGTGTGGCGAATCATCAAAAAATCTTCTAAGTAGCTAGATCAGATCAGAAATTATTTAATGCTTAACTTTCTTTTGAAAATATTTACAAGTAATAAAGTTACAAAGTAATCACCATAATCAAAAGACAATACTATCTATTCTTTCTCATTATAAAGATAAAATGTTTCAGGAAACTCAAAGAAAGTACAAAGACCGTCCGTCAGTTACAGAGGTCGTAATACTTTATTTCAAATTAACTAAATCGACTAATATACTTAGCCTAAATAAAATGAGAATAGACCATCTGTATGGTCTAGATACAGTTCGTTCAATATGCTCACGTAGAGCCATCACCTCGCCAATGTCACGTTGTATGGAGAACACAAAAAAAAATAGATATCGCTATTTCAAGAGCAGGAAAACGAAACTGTGTGTATTTTTTATATTCTCATTTTGTGATACTTTGACATTACTCTATATTTTTTACATAACTTGGCCTATTATTGAAAACCATATTAAAATATGTTGTATAGTCCGAAAAATTTTAACGCATGTTTATAAAATAGTGACACTGCTTTATACTATTTAATATAAAGATAAATACAAATTTAATATAAAGATAAATACAAAACATTACATTTACCATATCCAACATTCAAAATAAAAGATTCTGATATAAAATAATGTTGTGGGAGTTCTGCGACAGGTTTTAGAACGGCTGTATCTCATCCGGAAAGTTGTTTGGACGTGGAATATGTGAGATTGTTCAATTATTACCGAAACATTGAAATAGTAGTGATACCGGTGGGACGAGCCTCGCTGTAAGCGATATTTACTTAAATTCTACTCCTCTCAAATGTTTACTGTTATGATTATTAGCAATTCCTGCAAATTCTGGAGGGATTGTCTGACGAGTAGGAGAACTTAACAGCGTAACTCAACTGCAAACGTTTACGCAAGAAAGAATACATTTTCTTAGTATAATAAAGTAAGTATTTTATAGTAAAGCATTTTGTTAATAAATCGGCGAAACGTAAAAAGAATCTATTTTTCTGTATCTTATATTTTCTTACTTATTTTACTTACCTACAGTCTTCTCAACAGAAGAAAAAAACGAATATAATCCATTCCCTATGAATCGAAGCCACGATACTGAGCCTCTGTGCCACGGTAGTCTTAAAAGTTATTTATTTTTCCTTACATTTTAAGTGCTAAATTGAAAAATACTCTTAGAAGGTTTTCCAGTACTTTTGTTGCTCACTTTATCTTCACATCGAATTAGCATTTCATTTCAGCCTTTTTATTGGAGCGAATTTGTAACGAACTATTGGAATTTTTAAAAGGAACCTTATTGTGGTAGTTTTTTTAAATATAATTGAAGATTTTTTTGTGCTTTAAATTTTTTTTTACTCTCTTCTTCTCTTCTCTCTGACTACCCCGCTAGGGATAAAGCGTGAAGTTAGTATAGTATAGAATAAACAGAGCATTAATTCACGAATATAGGTAGGTAGGTAAACACTTCCGGTACCAAACACGTTATTTTGTAATATGGACAAAAAAATTAATAACTGGTTTATTATTTTGCCTTATTGATATATGACTGAAATTGAAATACTATCCTACAGTTACATTTCATTTATTTTAAACTAAATTATTACCGGATTTACTTTTACTAGAAATTAATAATTTTTTTTCACATTATGTGCCACAGAGACCAATCAGAGGCACAAAAGCGACTGTAAACGAGACAGATTGTCGGTTCTATTATGGAGGAACTTAAAAATATTTATAATTATTTTAATTTCAAAATGACTAAAACTTGACTTCAAAATTATAAAATCTTTCTTTAATAATTTTGGTTTAATAAAATTAAAGTACTAAGTTTTACTTTATAAAAAATATTACGTTGTTTGAAGTCGGTTTTTTTTGTTAAAAATTAATTTATCTATAAACTATTATATAATTTAATAAACTTTAACAGTGTATAAACTTGTAGACTTATTATTTAATCTTTATAGTTGTCAGTAAGAAAGTAGGTCTAAGCCTTACTTGGCATATAAAGTATAATACCAAAAAACAAACTCGATTTTAAATTTAAATATTTTTGTTTACATATCTATTTATATAATATGCAAACAAATAACCCGAATTATAACAAAAATAGATAAGTCTCAGATACAATTTAAAATATTTAATCCCCTATAAGTGCTGTATTTTTGAATTAAATGGAGCAGTTTTTATCGATTTGATTTACGAGTCGCGTTTAACCTTAAGTGGACACTTAGCGTTTTTATCTTCTCTTTTTATATCAATTACTTTAGTTGTAATAATTTTATTCATTAAACTTTTTATTGTCCATTCAGACCGTCGTGGCGCAGTGGTGTTAAGCGTGTGACTGTAAGCGCGACGGTTCTGGTTTCGATTCCCAGCGCGGCATTGAGTGCCTCCAGTTAAAAAATCTTACACCTATGACTACCTTGCCATATTGTAATGATTTTATATTTATAAGTTTTAATATTCGCAATAAATTATTATAAAAATGTAAATCAACCTCTTTGTTTAATAAAAAGATGTTTTTAAAATAAGTAATATAGAAGTGTCACTAGAGAACACTAATAAAATAACGCTTTATGTGGTCGGAAAATTCGAGATATACTTTTAGACTTGGAGCGGAAGAAGAAAGAGGTCCTCTCGAATAACATATTGTATTAGAATTTAAGATAGACATTGTACAAGCTTGATAGTATTTTACTCTAGAAGAAATATAAGTTTTGTAAAAGCCTTGAGGTGTTTGATTTCGTTACAATATAGTGTGATTGTGAGTGTAAAGCTAAAAATTGTTAAATGTTAATTTAATGTATCATTCAAATAAAACTTGTAAGATATTTTGGATGAAAATATTTTATTATAAAGAAGATTATACTTTTGTCTCTACTTGTCACCCATAAAGTAGATAGCTAAGTAATATGTACATACTATATTAAATTTTGGTCGGAATTCTCACTTAGCCCTCCTCTACACTTCCTAAGAAATCTAGATGCCAAATTTCAGCATTTTACACCGAGTAGTTACGACTGTATGTTGTCTGTTAGTCACACGGTACCGAAAGAGTTTTATATAATTTTAAAAATATTTTAAATTCTTACCTTCACACATTACGTATATAGCAGGGTAGGCAGAGGGAACCTGGGAATCTTATGTTAATAATTTTCCGCCGAATTCTAGAGATATTGAGTGATAAGTGGCGGAACTTAACGCCACGGTTTGTCTCGATACCGAGGGGAGGACGAGCCGGGCTCGTTTACAGTTAAACACGTTACGACGGGCTTCAGTATTCAATGGTGATACATAATATATTTATTTGTATATAATATATATATTTTTAAATCATCTGACAAAAAAAAATTTCCTAGAACTGTGACTGTGAACTTATCTTAAATTCAAATTGCTTGACTTAATAAGCTCCCAAATTTTCAATGCAAGTGGCATGTTTTTATTATGCTATTTACATTAGTGGCGGAGGGTTTAAATTTGTTAGTATGACCCGGTTAAGCGTATGAAAATTTATTATAATTCAGGGGATTCAAGGGGTTCAAGTGGGGTACGGAGTGTCTTAACACTAGGTTCCCTCTGCCTACCCTGCTGTGTGCGGGATACAGCATGAAGCTGGTTAAGTGCAAGTCGGAGTCTCCCGCCGAGGCTTCTGTACCAATTTCAGGATTGTAGGTCAACAGAAAGTACAACTTATAAAAGTTAACAAACTTATAAAAGTTAACAAACATGGGCATGTTTTGTATGAAAAGTACGAAAGCTTAAGTTTATTATTTATTTAAAAAATATATTTTTTTAATAAAGATTTGAAATTTATTTAAATTATCATTTTTCCATTTTTTTTCCTTTATTTGTATTGTAAATTATTTTTCATTTCGTGCCATAAATAATAACTATATGGCCACCAGCTGTATTTCTATGCATTAAGGAATCGTAGACTATGGTATTGACATACGAACAGTCGGATAACAAAGCAGTCTATAAATTCAGTTTTTACTTTTTGAGTTACAGAACCCTACAAATAGAATGATTTTTATCTTATATTTATATTTTCATTATTTGAATTTACTTATTAAATTTTATTATCTACATAAAGAAAATTTAGAATATGAAAATAGAACTGAAAAAGTAATAAAAGAGAGACATAAAAGTGTGTTTCGTGGAAGTAATTGCAATATATTTCCAAGAAGCTGGACAGTAAATATCTAAAATGAGAAGTTCAGGGAATAACTGTCTCTTGTGTGATAGACAAGTGTGTTTAAATAGAGAGAGAGCTGAATTTTTACTGAGCATAATTGTAATAGAAAGAGGCCAGTCGTGGTGCAGCGGCACGAGGTGTGACTGTAAAACTGACTGGTTGTGGGTTCGATCCCCATTCGAGTAGATGAAATATTACTTAAATTTGTATTATTACTTAAATTTATATTTCCATTTGGTGTCAAGGATAAGCACAGCGTTGAGTTCTGCCACTCAAAACGCAATGCCTCCAGAATTCGGCAGAAAGTGGAGAACGGAGTGTCATAACACTAGGTTCCCTCTGCTTACCCTGCTGTGTACGGGATACAGCGTGAAGCTGTTTTATTTATTTATTTTTAAAATTGTAACATTTATCAAAAGATACAGCGTAAAGCTGAAAAATAAAGAATGTTTTAAAAAAAAAAATAATAAGAAAATTTACATTTAGGGAAAGTTTGAACGACAGAAGACATCTGTTGGCAGACAGATAGATTTAGGATAAATTATTGCATTTTGGAACTAGAAGTAAAACTTTTACTGAGCAAAATTATAATTTTTAACATAAGACACAAGCGCATGTCTGCAAACGTAACGATTGTAGATTCGATCCCCATTCGGGGAAATTAGCTATTTAATTTATTCATATCTCATCATCTCATCATCATTCAACAAACAAAGCCTTTAAAATTGGACGAAAAGTAGTGAAAGGAGTGTATTAACACTAAGTTCCCTTTGCCTACCCAGCAACATATCGCACACATTTCATCAGCATATTGCTACAGCGTAAACCAAAAAATGATATAGGAAAATAGAAATAAAAAAAAAAAAAAAAAAATTAGCTTCACGCTGTATCCCGCACACAGCAGGGTAGGCACAGGGAACCTAGTGTTAAGACACTCAGTTCCCCACTTTCTGCCGGATTCTAAAGGCATTGCGTGTTGAGTGGCCGAACTCAACGCCGCGCTTAACCTCGACACCAGAGCGAAGAAATGGAAATATAAATTTAAGTAAATATTTCATCTCCTCGAGTGGGGATCGAACCCACAACCAGTCGGTTTTGCAGTCACACCTCGTGCCGCTGCGCCACGACCGGCCTCAAACCAAAAAATGAAATAGGAAAATAGAAATGTAGTGGAAATAAATTCTCTCAAAAAATGTGCAGCATTACTAGAATGTAGTAAATGACACGTACATATAAAACTTGAAATAGTTACTAAAAATAAACATAAACATATATTATCAATTTACCACAGCTTCACGCTGCATTCCTCTCATAATAGGGTAGGCAGAGGGAACCTCGATTGGGTATCGAACCCACAATCTGTCGCGTTTACAGTTATACACTTGTGCCCATGCACCACGACTGGCCTCTACCTAACTATAAAATATAAACAATAATTCATATATTTATTTAATTAAATAATCGAATAAACAAATATTTGGTAGCCTTAGCCTTAGCCTAGTAAATTAATCACATATATATATATATATATATATATATATATATATATATATATATATATATATATATATATATATATATCGGTTTTTAACGTCAGCTATGGCGGGTGTAAATCAATTGATGGATCGTCGCTTGCCATCATTTTGTCAAGCCGCGCGGTCAACTGATAAATTGCTTTAAGCCATGTTACTTTTAATATAGGAAAACCTTTTCTTTCCTTGTTATTGTTTTATATTTAATTACATCTACAA
Organism: Heliconius erato x Heliconius himera; assembly: GCA_013421005.1. Taxonomy (NCBI): domain Eukaryota; kingdom Metazoa; phylum Arthropoda; class Insecta; order Lepidoptera; family Nymphalidae; genus Heliconius; species Heliconius erato x Heliconius himera. The sequence goes on from JAATLQ010035332.1 coordinate 12,216, forward strand.
ATAAAATTTATTCTGTCTATACTAATATTGTAAAAGTAAAATAAATCAGCTTCACGCATCATATATGACTCACATGCATATGCTTTTATAGTATATAGCATTTTCTTTAAAAGTTTGGTGACAAATCATTCCTTCCTCACTTATTGAATAAAAGAAAATAAAACCCACTAACCAATAAACAAGTATATAAAATGATCTTGAACGATATTTGAATTTACAATCACCATTTATCCATATATATTTATAATCCACGCAATCTCGAGATATATATCCTATTATATCAGTTTTTACCGTTTGAGGTACGGAACTCTAAAAAAGAAAGAAAGAAAAGGATTAACTATTCTTACAAATAAATTATTTTATATTATTGAATATGAACGATATAATCGCAGAATTTCTGAGACAGTTTCTTACAGAAATTAAGTACTTAACTTAAGCTTTAACTTAACTAAATGCAACATAAAATGTAACTTCCACAACTGTAATTTTCCAGTACTTTAATCTGACTATTCAAGAAGAAACATAAAAGAATGATTTATAATTTGAACATAGTGTCGCTACAGTGGAGCAGTGAAACAGCGATGGCAATATATAGTCGCGATGGTCATTAATTACATTTCCACAAAAGGTTTAGAATGTTTCATTAGGGGCATCGAGGCGCAGTGGTACAAATGTAGCTATACACGACACGACAGTTGTGGGTTCGATTCCCATCAAGGGACATGAAATATTTAATATGTTCATTAGCTCGAAGCGTTGAATTCCGCCATTCAACACACAATGCCTCAATAATCCGGCTGGAAGCGGGGACCGAAGTGTTTTAACAATAGGCTCTCTCTGCATATGGTAGGGGCCATACGCGGTATACAACGTGATAAGAAGCATACAGCTGAAAAGTATATTATAAGTACAAAAGTAAAATATATTTTACTGACCGATAAAATCTCTTTTCGAAGCTTTTTCAAAAATATTTTCTTTTCTGTTTCTTTAGCTGCAAACTTAATCTAGAGGAAAGGGAGTACCAATTGCTACGCTTATCTCTTTCTGCCTCTGCAGTCATCTTTTGGGGATCCTCATGCCATTTACGTGACCTTTCTCCAGTATCATCGACGTCGATTTCTTTTATTCATTTATTGATTTTTAATAACCGGTGTTACAATCTCCATTTATTCAATAATAATTTAAGATTATTTTATATACATACAATATAAATATGTATTTTTAAAAATAACTATGTTTGAGGTTAGAGGGTGTTATTTTCTTTTATTCAATAAGTAAGGAAGGAATAATTTGTCACCAAACTTTTAAATAAAAAATGCTATACACATAATTTTCCTCTTGAAATGCCTTTTTCTTATGCTATATTCTTAAGGCTTGAAATTAAGTGCAAACATACAAACTGACCGCTCTTTATTACACCCTGTCTTTCGTACCCTTATCACATTTAAATCTTATTTACATAAAAAAGAAAATAAAACTTAATATATGAAGATCTTCTTTTTTATAGAGATCCAATTCCATTAAAACATAAAAAAATTGAAGCAACTGCTTCAATTTTTTTATATATATTTAACTAAATATAGATTGAATAATTCTATACTTACATCAATAAATGTTTTTGTACTGTGTTGTATTTGACTGTAAACGCTTTGGTCGTGGCTTCGATCCCAAATCGGGGTATATCATATTTTAGTTTCTTCTCTTCTGGAAAATCAAAGCGAAGATAACTCTTCGCTTTGATCTTCTTTGAGTTCCTCCACTCAACATGTATTTCACTAAACACACGTGAATTGAAAGCAGTAGACGGAGTATCTTAACATCAGGTTCTCAGTGGTAAAGCTGAAAAAATGCAATATGGTTGGTTATAAATCTAAATTTCGTCAATGAAAGATCACATACACATATTCACAATTATTTCGCTTATATGAGCAAAAACATATGGCAACATCACTGTAGACTTTCCTAAAATATCAAAAGATTTTTGTTTTTATTATCCACTTAAACCTGGAAAACTTTGAACACGGCGGCGGTTCTTGTTTCTAAAACTTCTTTTATTTCGCAGACAGATTTAACAAGAAAAATGTTTCACAAAGTTCTATATTATGACTATGGCAAATACTATAATATTTTTATTTTCTCTGTCTTGTAAGACATAGTAGTTTTCGCTGTTGTAAATGCAAATTTCATACATTGGGAGAGATGCGTTAAAATATTTTTTTTTCAGTTACACGTTTTATCCCACACATAAGAGAGTAAACAGAAAAAGACTAGTATTAAGACACTCTGTGCCTCACTTTCCACCAAATATTCGATATTTTATAGTAATTTAAGACTTTTTATTAGAAATCTCAAATACAACAGTACAGCGTATAGAGGAAATAACTACAGCTATTAATTACTACTACTAATTTACTCCAATATTGCTAGATCCGGATTCATTATTACCTGCAACTGAAGTAACTATTAAACAAAACAGTACCTAAATTACATTTAGTAGTCTATAATTAGTAATTGGTAGTCTATAATTTGTTATAATTTGGTTACCCTTATAAAAAAATTATAACAACAACAAAATTATACATAATAATAGAGTATATTTTATTGGTAAAGCATAATATATTTATAGAGTATATTTTAGTGTCTTGGTCAGACAAGATTTCAGCACAATGATGACATTTGACAAATGTAAAATGTGAGTCAAGTTCAATTTTGCATAATGCGTTGTTCTCGAATTCACCGACTAAATTAATTGGAAATCTATATGAAAGAGAAATTCTATGTTTAGATTCTATTCGGGATATATTTTTAAGATCTTAGTAAAAACATGAATACGCTGAATTTCTGAAATCTGTAACTGAGCAACTTAACAATAAATATAAAAATAATATAATTTAGGTAAATAAAATTAAAATAATATTTACCTAATAATTTTGATTTCAAATTAAACTTCCTTATACTCAAAACGGAAAGTATCGATGACGAGATTCGTTCAAATTTAGTGTATGAAAATACTTCGAGGCAGTTGAGATGATTGCACGTTTCTTAATCAAAAGGAGTTGTCGCTAAGTTAGCAGGATATTGGAGTTCTATGAGGAAATTGTAAAAGTTATATAATTTCTTTGGGTAACGTTTGAACACTGTTAATTAGTAACAAACTGTTTTTCAACTAAATAATCACTCTTCAGACTTTAGAAAAGCTATTTTCATAGGCCTTTGTGGCGCAGTGGTACAAGCTAGTGACTGTAAATGGGAATCGAACCCACAACCCCCCACGCTTGTGGGTTTGATTCCCATTGGGGAAATGAGATATTTAATTTTCAATTCCTTGCTCTGGTAACGAGGTAAAACGCGATGTTGAGTTCCGCCATTCAACACGCAATGTGTCCAGAATTGTGCGGATATTTAGGAAAGTTCCCAGGTTCCCTCTGCTAACCTGCTATGTACATGATAGAGCGTGGAGCTATTTTCATTTCAAAGCATCATAATTAATTTCCTGATCGGGAATCGAACCCTTAACCTTAGAAATATATACATATAGGTAAAATGAAATGTTGATTGGCGGAACTCAACGTTGCGCATCGTCTTATTACCAAATCGAAAAATTGAGAATAATTAATTTTACTGAGGTATTTTTTTTTCAGCTTCACGCTATATTTAACATATAACAGGATAGGCAAAATATATCTAAGACACTGGGCTCCATAATGTTTCCCAATATTCGGGACTCAGCATCGCGCTTTGTGTTGTTACCATAGCGACGAAATTAATGTAATCTATTTCACCTCGGGAATAGAATCTATTGAAAATAGGACTGAAAACGTGGCACTGCGTAATGAGGGCCTTATTAATACATTTTTTTAACTTGAAATTTAAAATATTTCAGAAGTTCCTCTATAAATTTTGAACTGTCACGATAAGCAGCCTATTTGAAAGTCCACTTTCGCTTCATTAACATACTATTTTTAAAACAAAGAAGCTTACAAAAGCTTTTATCGCTCTATAAAAACAACATTTGGTGAAATTTTGTTTATTTTATAAAGCAAAATGTAAAGTATGATTTGTAATATATATTTTCGTAGTAATTTTAACATAATAGTTTAAAAATAATGTTTACAAATAAATTTCCGTATCAATTTCAGAATTGTAATTCAACGGGAAATACAATTTATACATATACACAAACGCAAATTTGTGAGAGTGTTTATTCATTTCGTATTTCTTAATCAAAGAGATATAAAATAAAAAAAAATGATATTAATAATAACTTATATCTATGAATTTACAAGATACTTTATTTTGTCTCCTTAAAATATTTTCTAAGCTATAAGTCTTAAATAACATTTATCTAGATTTTCATCTTGTTCATCATTGAATAAAAAAAACTTTTTTTTTACTAGATTAAATCAGCTTCACGCTGTATCCCGCACACAGCAGGGTAGACAGAGGGAACCTAGTGTTAAGACACTCCGTTCCCCACTTTCTGCCGAATTCTGGAGACATTGGGTGTTGAGTGGCGGAACTCAACGCCGCGCTTAGCCTTGACACCAGAGCGGAGAAATGGAAATATAAATTTAAGTAAATATTTCATCTCCTCGAATGGGGACCGAACCCACAGCCTGTCGGTTTTACAGTCACACTTCGTGCCGCTGCACCACGACTGGCTTCCTAGTATATTTCTTAGTATAATTATTACCTTCGTGCTCTTATTTTATACCTTAGTTTCAATATTAATATAATTTATATTCACTGTTATTGTAACGCCTCTTTTAAACAGAACCGTCGTAGAATAACACGCACAGCACACAACCTGCAGCTGTTTGTCTGAACTGACACTAGACTAGACTAGAGTTATGGGAATGTAATATAGAAATCATTAGTTGAAATTACTCAGTTATCGTTAGAACAGCCAACGACTCCAAGTAGCCACAATTCTACTACCAGTTCAGTAAAAAACGTCAGAAGAACTGGCGGAAGGAACTCAGCAGCAAAATCCAACACCACTAAAGCAATTCGCTTATACTAAATATGTCAGAACTAGTGACGCCCGGCTAAATATTTATTATTATTATACAGTCGATTGACGTATTATGTTTTCTACGGTAAAACCAAACGTTGGACATATATGAATAAGCAGACACTACTATATACGTACACCAGAGCTGTGACATAAAATAGCACCACACAGCCGTATGTGACGGGCGGACACAACTACATACACCAGTACTAGGACATAAAGTAGAATCACACTCCTATACATCATACACGAAGTGTTAACGTTGACGCGCCGCAAGGGACCGCGAAACTATCTAAATGTAATATATATAAAAATTAAATGCCACAGTAATTCACTTAGCTTACCAATATGCTTGCATATTAGTACCAGCAAGGCCAAGCAGCAGTCGGTTGTAACTATATTAGTCAATAGTAAAACATAGGGTCAATGAACTCTAATAGTCGTATAAATCGTAAAAAAATAATTTTGGCTAATGTCTAATATCTTTATGATATTCAAATAAATATATTAACAGATTACCTTTATTGTAGGACATTAAATAGACTCATATTATATAATATTTATTAATTGTAAATAGTAATTTAATATAATCGTTTTATATCATATTATAAATGATACTATTTATTATATTTATATTTCCTTTTATTTACATGTTACATGTTAAATAATTACTAATATTTATAGACATTACATTGATAAGTAAATATAATTCACCAAAACTATTTAACTCTCATTTCATAATTCACATACACGCAACAAATAAAAATGGCGGCAAGCATTCTGCGTATAGTCCGTCAAAAGTCTTATTGATAATCCGAGGTACTCGCGTAAAATTGCGCAGAATACGTATGCGCAGAAAACGTTCCATCAGTGTTACCCTGTTATGTTGTTTTACCCTACGCTTAGCAAATAGTTACTAAATTATAATTAAAATATCTGATCATCTTTATGTTGTAGTAAATTACAGAAAACGAACATTTTTTGAGGAGGAAAAAAAATCAGCTGTTCCATACATCATTGTCGAGAATAAAATCGAGACTAACCCGAAAAGTATATTTTTTTAAAAATAATGGACAGGAGTCATTTCAAACTAAACTAAACTAAACTTCTGCTTATATAACTAATGAAACATGATATTTATGTGGTATATACTATATATATCTATGTATAACATAAATATTTCGTATGCGTAATACACAGTTTATATACTATGTAATATGGATTAAGAAATATTTGGCAATATTTAAACTTCTTAAAGATTATAAAAAAATATATATTGGGTAAATTATTGAAATCAATTTTGAGGTACAAAAAATTAAAGTCTGGTATCCCTTTGCCATATCGTGTTACTGTGCGTCAGTGTGACCGCTACGTCCTTACAGAAAATTCGTACCCCCACTTCTTTATAAGTACAATCGAGCTCACACTATATATATGGTTCAAACAAGAATATAATTAATTGTAAACAAAAATGTTTTTTACCGTTTTGATTTTTTATAAATGTTTTAAATTAAACGGTAATAAAGTACTATATACGTATTTTTTTTATTTGAATTTTTTGCTAGCCTCTAAGCCGGTATATATTTGTCGCATCTGTCGTAATAGATCTTCCTTTTCATAGATATTTGCTTAATTTTTTTAAAATATATTTTATTATATGTTTTTTTTAAAAAATACATATAATATAATAATAATTCAATCAAATTTCAAGCAAAATTTAATCTTCATTTTTACATATTTTGATTTTATTTTCATTTTATTGCTATTTTCATTATTTTTGTAAATTAACAAAATATTATAGCTTAGCGCCATTCTTTTAATTTTTTGCTTTTATATTTAACATTTTATTTATTTAAATTTTATTTTTTACAATTTTTTTGCATGTATTATTATTTTTATTATTTTATGTAAAACTATGTTAAAGTTACTTTTTAAATTTTACTTTTTTATTGAATTTGGATTGATGAAGACTTGGATATGGCCCCATTATAATAATTACAATTCAGTACTTTACTTAATTTTTAAATTTGCTTATCCATAGCTTGAGTTTGCATGTTGCTTAATCTAACACATTAATTATTTTGCTTTTTTTTAAATAATAACAGTATTCTATTACCATCAACACTTATGTAAGTGCAAATTCGAGTAAACGTTATTTCTCAAGAAGATTCACCTTACTCCATTTAGTTAATTGAATCACTCATTCAACTAAACTATTTACAATATAGGCTGGTATTAACAAACTGGAGAACCACCTTTATTGTATTTCGATCTTAAAATATATTGAAAGCTAACAATCTTATATCAAGAGTGCTGGCACAGTTAAAACTTCGCTAAAATGTTTGTTTTTATCTTTAGCGTGACGCTGTATCCCTCACATAGCAGGATACGCATAGAGGGAACCTGAGAATCTAGGGTTAAAACACCCATTCTTCTGTTCCCATTAAGATACTTCTGTTCCCCATTTACTACTACACTCTTGGAATTGCGTGTTCAGTGGAGAAACGCTGCGCTTTGCCTCAACACCAGATTAAAGAAATGGAAATATTAAATATTTAATTTCCTTGAGTTGGCCTCAACTTTTAAACGAACGTATTATATAATTTAGTAGTCGATTTTAGAATTAAATCAATATTATAAGAAATATTTAAAACAAATACTCAACCCTTATTTTATCAAGAGTTTTACCTGTCAAAATTTCTCGAGAAAGGTAATCCTATAATGTCGATGTCATGTCAAAGAAATGTAACGAACCGGTGACACTTTAGTCACGTGGAAAAGGGGACCGAATGAATCTTAAGAAATAGTTGTATTTTAACGGATATTGATAACTTTGATATGCAATATACATATTATTTCATAAAATTATTTTCATTCTTCGAAAGCCTATGAGTATTTATTTCTCTACGACAATGGCATAATATTTTTTTTATTTCACGCTCTATCCCATGTATAGCATGATAGCCTTTTAGTTAAGACAATTCTCACAATTCCCCACGCATAACTCAATTTTCGAGACATTACGTGTTGAGTGGCGCCACTCAACTCCGCACATTGTCTAATTAACAGAAAGAAGAAATAAAAATATCTTTTTTTAATCCGCTACCCACTTTTCACCAAAGTCAATACAGTCTCCAAACTGAACATCACAAATTCTATAAAATATTTTAAAATATTCGGAAGCTTTTGAAACAGTATGGAAATGGAAACATTTTTGTAGTGCGCGCTAAGTCTTCAACAATTGCCGCTCGATCATTGAACGTTTCCTTTTTGTTAAGCATTTACATTTTTTTTTCTCCAAGTTACAAAAACTGGTAAGCTCCTATGATTATTATTAAAGACCATATACATGGATGATTAAAAAAGTTATGTTCATTTTAGACTTTTTCTATTTTTAAGGCCGCGTACATCCATAATTAATAGATCATTAGTTCAAAATACCAATATGGTTCAGTTATGAAATTACGACGTGCCCGATGATAACAGGTTTTATTTAAACATAAATTAACTGAGCTTCATGCTGAATCCCTAGCGGTGTAGCCAGAGAGAATGGGGCGCCAAACGCTACGGTCTCTGTATACTATTTTCGGGTCGTCCATTATGTCCCGTCCGGGGAGCCCTCATGCATTTCACGTAACCTTCCTCCAGTATCTTTGATACTTGTATTTTCGGGGATCAACTGAGATTTCTCCCCGATCGTACTGGTCACAATGCGATATCACTTAATTGATACATCGTTTACTTTTTTTTTATATTGCAACAAGCAGAATTTATTATTATTATTATTATATTTTGTAACATTTTCAATCTCCCAGATAATTGGGATATATTAACCAATATTTGCAAGCACATAGTCAAGCAATTTTCGGGTTGGTATTCTTCAGGAATAATATATGATAATTAGTAACAAGACTTAATTACTAAGTACTCGATGACGATATAAATTTTCTTATAGTTCTGCAAGTATTCAAAATTGCAGCTTTTTGTAAAATAATATAACTTAAACTATACATTCCTATATTCTTCAGACTCGTATTACGTCGTTATCTTATATACTCGTATTGTTCGGCCGTAACATATTTGTCGAAGGGAACCCGCCTGCTCCCCTGTCCCCCATCGACAACGGTTCCCATGCTGTGGCAACTAGCGCTAGCTCCAGATGCACCCCGGCGACCCCCGAGTAGCGGCTGCAAATTAAGCCATAAGAACACATGTTAGCCGTGTACGTAATTTATTTCCACATATACTCCTCCCCTCCCTCCCCCCACGAGAAACAGATGTTCGATTTATTTTTTTTTATTTTTTTATTTTATTTTATATTATTATTATTAGATTTAACTAATAAGAGATAATAGTGTAAAGAAAAAGCTCATAGTACTAAATACTAGAACCAGAAGTAGAAACAAGATATCAAAGGTTTTAACTGAACACTAATAAGTGTTTTTACGTAACCCATCCCCCAAAGATAAAGAATATTTTTTTAACTTCACGCTGTATCCTGTATATAGCAGTGTAGACAGAGGGTACCTGAAAACACTAAGACACTTCGATTCCATTTAGATACTACCATACATTTGGAAGACATTACATGTTGAGTGGCGGAACTCAACACCGTGCATTGCTGGTAACCACCAGACAAGGAATAAGATAATTTATGAAAAACAAATTCACAGAAATCGGATGCATAGCTATCACGTAAACACAGAATGTACTACTTTTACTTTATTTTGTTATATAAATAAAAATCTCACGTATACTTGCTTTTAAGGATATGCCGTTTAAGAAACTGTGACATGAAGCCACAGCTTGTTAATTTACATTATGACGCTTGAGGCTTAAACTTTAAAATTCACGTGTCTCTTTAACGATACTTGCTTTATCCTTAGTTCAAGAACTAATAATGCTTCTTGCTCCATTCAAAATATTATAAAGTATTTATTAGCGTAACATTGTGTGAGGAAAAGTGAGGGTTGTGAGTTCAATTCCCATTGGAATGAATGAAAAATTCTCGCTCTGGTAACGAAGCAAAATGCAGCGTTGAGTTCCGTCACTAAACGCGTAATGCCTTGAATATTATGCGAAAATGAGGAACAGAATTATCTCAAAGGAAACAGTGTCTCAACACTATGTTCCCTGGTTTCCTCTGCCTTGCCTGCTATATGCGGATACAGCGAAAAGCCGTATAAAGGCCACTGTAGAGAATAAAGCAGGGCTGGACGGATCTCTTTGTACCCATATGTGCGTGATTTCTTTCAAATTAATTATCTTTGGGTTATCCCAATATTTTATTTTATAAATAAAAGATTTTACATATATTTTTATTAATATATTATTTTTTATATTTTTTGTTTTGTGGTAATAAACAAAAAAAAACATAACTATTCTACAAAAAATCTGAAAAAAACATTTAAAAATGTTTTTTACGCTCAAATTATCAAAATTATATTGATATTGAAATTTCATCTAAAAAATAGATATAATAAACCTTTCCGTAATATAGACAGGTTTATTTATATTTATAAGGCCACTCTATAATAGTGTTATAATAAACTAAATGGCCTGCGCGAATATAATAAAAAAATACCGAAATATATTTTCAAATTAGAAAAATGCCAAAGGATTCTATAAAGGGGTATTCACAAGGGTCGAGGATAAAAAGATTGACTATCTGCGTTCTTTTGATTGGCTTCAGTGTTGAAACATTATACTTTTCTAACATGGACATTGCCTCTTAAATATGTTTTACAGATTTACGCTCTCACCCGCGCTGAACTGACTACACTGAAAAAATCTAGTGTTAACATACTTCGTTGTTGAGGCCAGTCGTGGCGCATGGCAACAAACGTGCGACTGTAAATGCGACAGGTTGTGGGTTCGATTCCCACTCGCAGAAATGTAATATTTAATAATAAAGTTCCCGGGTTCCGCTGTACCCTACCATGTGCTACACCCAAATTGATGTAGCACATTATTCTTTATTTCTAAACTTTCAAAACATGTGACAGACAATGGCAACCATAAGATAAGTTTATTTGATTCTGCGATTTATATATGTGAAACGTAAATCCCTTAGAGACATCAACGGTGTTATATTTTCAAGATAACATTTTTTCTTTATTTTATCTTTTCTTGATGAAAAACACCTAAAAACGTGAAGGGTCTCAACTTATCTAAGATGATTGTTTATATTATTGATTTATATTTCGCAATCTTATTTCCTGTTCAATGTCACTTCGCCAGATGGGCTTGATAGTTTATCATTCTTTATCTTTTTTTTATGCTTCACGCTGTATACGGTATACAGAAGAATAGGTAGAGAGAACAAGTATATCACACTTCATTCTTCACTTTCCGTCCAAGTTCAAGATATTAAATTTACTAAATAATATAGTAAAATTCTATACAGCTTTAAGTGTCTTTTTTCCAATGGCAATATACGCTAATGTTAAGATACTCAGTTTCGAGTACCCACTTGTGGGAATGAACTGAACGCTGCGCTTTTATCAGATTGTATTTATAATCAAGCAAAGTATCCAAAACTTTACATTAAAATTTAAAATAAAAAACATATATATTACCATCTAATTTCTCTGTCTGCTGTAAATAAAAGTTTTCAGTTTTTTGCAGTTTTCTTCACATCATAGAAAACTGCAGTTTAAGTCTTTTACATAATATTATAAAATATAGATACTCAATACTGTTATGCTAGAAGCAGTGCGTGGGACTTGCGACCACTCGCCTTCACTGCTCCAGCCCAATATAGCAAATTAAATTAAATTAATAATCAGCGGTACATTTTATACATTTCATTAGAATATGGCTGCTTATCAGAACAGTGTTGCCATAGCAGGTTTCTATAGCATATTACAGATTATTATTATTATCATCGGTACATATACCAAGTTAACACTAATAAGAGAATGTATATGAGTTCTCCCTACGGTAATATTTTTTAGATTATATTCGTCATATATGAATGCCTATTACTTAATATTGTAATAATTTAAAACCTTATTCTTGTGGCTTCTCCAATAACCCAATGTAACCCAAGATTGCTAAGAGACGACTTAAGCTTCTTATCCTTTCTCTAAATTATGTGTAAAGCCTTAATGTGTGTCATTTACAGATCTTGAAATTAAGAATTTTTGCTATAATATAAATGTCAAAAAATATATATTGAAAAAGTAAAATGTTTTTTTAAATAAAACTATAAATATGAGGCTGTCGTGACGCAGCGGCACAGCCTCTGATTGTAAACGTGACTGTTGTGGATTCAATTCCCTCTCGGAGGAATGAATTATTATTCGTTAACACACTAGTATAGTTATAAAATACATATGAATAAGAGATTCAGTAAAAATACAGCACATAATAATTAAAAATACTATACATAATTCTTAAAGTAAAACAAAAGAAATATTAAATTTCAATTTACTAAAAGTATCTTATGAATGAAACAGGCTTTTTTTAATAAATCGGTCATTTTTTTTCAATTTTAACTTTTCCATACGTTGCTATTATGCTGTGAGGAGCGCCATGTCTTTTTTCTACAGAAGATATTAGAAACCATATTACTGTCATGTTAAGGTTTCTTATAACCTACAGATTTATGCAAAATGAATGTCGATTTCAATAAAATGGTTTACAGAAGGAAAATCGTACTGAAATTAATATTTTATTATCAAAATATCTACAGAAGTGGCTGGCAAATAATAAATATTGTTAAGACACTATGTTTGTCATTTTCGGCACAATTTTAGACACACTGATCTGATTGCGACAACTTTACTTGACCCTTGATAATTTCATCATAGTATAAAATAAACTTGTCACAAACCAGTTATATACAAGTACCAGATTACTTCCAGTTGCTAGACAAAATGAAATAGCATCTTTCATATTTAATCCCTTAAGAAATGAAGTAAAATAGAATAATAAAATATATTTTATTGCAGACCATTCATTTTATAATACTACATTTTTTAAATGCTTGTATTATTGCAGTATATGATTAATGCCAGTTTAGGACTAGCAGCGCCTTATACAACATTATTAAGGCCCTCGATCCTCACTTGCAATTTGCAATGTCATTAATACTAGTAAAAATTACATAGAGAAAAAAATATAACTCTTGAGTGATAATTTTTTTTTTTTTATTAGCTTCACGCTGTATCCCGCACACAGCAGGGTAGGCAGAGGGAACATAGTGTTAAGACACTCCGTTCCCCACTTTCTGCCGGATTCTGGAGGCATTGCGTGTTGAGTGGCAGAACTCAACGCCGCGCTTAACCTCGACACCAGAGCGAAGAAATGGAAATATAAATTTTAAGTAAATATTTCATCTCCTCGTGTGGGGATCGAACCCACAACCAGTCGGTTTCGCAGTCACACCTCGTGCCGCTGCGCCACGACCGGCCTCTGATAATTAATAATTAAGAATTTAATCAGCTTCACGCTATATCCCGCACACAGCAGTGTAGGCCGAGCGAACCCAGTGCTAAAACACTCTGTTCCCTATTTTCCGCCCAATGCCAGGGGCATGGCGCGTTGAGTGGCGGGACTCAATGCTTTGCCTCGACACCAGACAGAAAAAATTAAAATATTAAATATTTCATTACTTCGAGAGGGAATCGAACCCACCACCCACCACCACAGTATCCGCGACACGACTGGCTTCAGCTCAGTTACCCTTATTGGTCATATAATATATATTCTATACCTATATATAAAGAAAATTTCATGTACTTGTCTTTGGTAAAAACATAGCTATATATTTTTACAAGTGTCTCAAATGAAGCTGTTTTAATAAAAAGTAAACTGAAATGTATCTCACTGCTGGTGGCCACGCCAGTTATATCTTCCATTTTTAAGAAAAATAATAGGCCCTTAACGGCGCACCGCAAGAATAAGACCTAATTAGTACGATAAAGCTGGGATCTAATATAAGCAATAATAATTTGCGTCGAGATAGATCGAGGATAGATCGTCGAGAAATAATGAATCTTGGCGAAGCTATATAGCTATATGAGTTAAAATGAGTTAAATTATTTACATATCTCCGCTCTGATAACAAAGCATAGGCCGGCGTTGAGTTCTGCCATTCGAAAATTCAACGGAAACTTTAGAACAGAGTATCTAAATATTATGGTTCATTTGTCTACTCTGCTGTACGCAGGATTCAGCGAGTGGCCATAAAAATAAATAAACGAATTCGACGTTATTATGGAAAATTCTCATTTTTTTCCCTATCTGTTTAGAATGATTGTGAGTTTGACTCACTTCGGACAATATTAGAGATAGTTGGCCCACTCTAGTTATCGGATTAAATACAACATATAATAGCTATTTTGCATTACAATTTAATTTCGCCTTTTTACATAAATGAGTGGTTCAACTTACCAAATAAATCTTCAGTATATTTTCCTCTCTTTCACTTTTGCAGTGACGCGCCCAATTTATTCTGTATAGCAGCGCGCTGTCATTTATTTGTCACTCGTAGAAGTCTTCATCTTCATTATTATATTAGTCTTTATTTCTTTATACACATCATATCTGTTTTGTAATGCAAAACAGCTATATTATGTTATTTCGAAAGAAACAGCGTTGATTGAAGACCTGTTTGTTTACTGCTGGTGAAAGAGAATGTATGCAGACAAAGGCTGCAGACGCTACGTGATCTTAAAGAAAATTAACTTTAAATACATATATTAAAAGTTATTTTTTAATTTTCTTATAAAAATATTTAAATTTTTCAAATAACATTAATAAACAAATGGTCACCTAAATAAGATATTTCTTAGTACTGTTTAACAAAATTTTACTGGTGATTATTCCTTTTTTTTTCATGAAATCTTTATTTAATAAAATAAGTTTTTAAGGTAGCTAGAACAAAGTAGCGTATAATCATATTAAAATATCCTTTTACCATCAGACTATAAATAATACATAGCCATACCAGAACGTATAGCTTAACTAAGCTCCAAGTGCTCTGACCAACTGGTCAGAGCACGTGGACAGTTTCCGAAAAAGCGCGGGTTCAATTTCCGTTACGTTCAAATTTTTATACGTTTTCTTAATAAGTATAGTTAAAAATCGATTTTAGGGCCCATAGCACATACGTATTTATTTCATACTACGCTCAATTTTGTTGCTTATAAGATTACATTAAGATTTATATTGAATTAAGCTCTTTGAATATTAGCTTCTATTTGCGTAATCTCGTAATAGATGTCTCGGCTGAATTAGTCGTTTGTTTTCCCGTAAGATTTCTTTTATCTTAACTTTAATCTTAAGATTTATTATTTTTTTCGATATAATATTTAGTTAAATGCTATAAAATTGGCCATTAAATATAGATTTGGGTAGCTGTAATATTTCGATCTATCATCTATTTACATGGCTAGTTACATACTGTAGTAATATAATGAGACTTAGATTACTACAGTATGTAACAGTAATAAAATTAACCTCAATCCAATTCTCAATTATCCAATCTTAAGCCTACATTTTGAAAACAAAAATATCATATTGAATTACACTTGAATCCTTCTCCAACTAAACTTATTCGATCTAACATCTAAATTTGCTAAATCTAGTAATCTGATATTCATAATATTTATTATATTCTATAACTAGCGGCCCGCCCACGGCTTCGCCCGCTTAAAATACATGATTATTGATTTAAGCAGAATTGATTGACAACTATAATAAAATAAATAAATAAATCAGCTTCACGCTGTATCCCGCACACAGCAGGGTAGGCAGAGGGAACCTAGTGTTAAGACACTCCGTTCCCCACTTTCTGCCGAATTCTGGAGGCATTGTGTGTTGAGTGACAGAACTCAACGCCGCGCTTAACCTCGACATCAGAGCGAAGAAATGGAAATATAAATTTAAGTAAATATTTCATCTCCTCGAGTGGGGATCGAACCCACAACCAGTCGGTTTTGCAGTCACACCTCGTGCCGCTGCGCCACGACTGGCCTCACACCCTATAATAGAATGACAAACAAATATAAAGACAACATACAACAACATATATAATATAAAGACAACTATAATGACTTCTAATATG
>JAATLQ010035333.1:0-28303 GCA_013421005.1 Heliconius erato x Heliconius himera
ATCGTTCACTGTCCAAGCGACGAAACTATGGAATGCCCTGCCACGTTCGATAAGGCAGTCTAAGTCCCTTAAAGCATTTAAATATAAAGTAAAAAACTATTATCTTCAATTGTAATGTGTCGATGTTATCTACTTGCAAGTATTTATTATATATGTATATTTTTTATTTTATTTATGTATGGACCTATAAATAGATATGTATTTTTATTATTTATTTATTATTATTTATTTATTTATTTATTTTTTTCATGTGTTTATATTCTATATTTAGTATATATATTTATATATGTATATATATGTGTATAATTATATATATTTCTGTTTTCGTGTATCGTCATAATAATTTTTCCACCGCACTACGCCCGCTCCTCTCGATCTATTCCTACAATTCGGTTGCCTGGAAGAGATCACTTTTAGTGATAAGGCCGCCTTTTCACATTTTATTTTATAAGCTCTTGTATTGTATTCTATTTTGGTGTGAAATAAAGAATTTTATTATTATTATTATTACTAAGCGCGGCGTTGTGCCACTCAACACGCATTGCCTCCAGACTTCGGGAGAAAGTGAGGAACGGAGTATCTTAACACTAGGTTTCCTCTGCTTACCCTGCTGTGTGCGGCGTGAAGCTGATTTATTTTATATAAAATTTTTGAACTTGTTGTGATAAGCGTATAAAAATTTCGACGTAGCGTCATGAGAACGTATGGTAGCGGTCAGAGCGCTTGGACGGTTTCCAAGAGGCGCGGGTTCAAATTCTGCTACGTTCAAAATACGTTTTGTAAAAAAGTATGTTTCTTTCCTAAGTGTGGAATAACACTTTAAAATTGTTAAAAATATTTAATTATGTTTGTTGGAAATTTAATAAGGAAAATGTTTAAAGTTTAAAACTTATACGTAATGTAGTTAACATTACCCCCGCATAAAGAAGATTAGTAAGGTAGATCTACATTAGTACTAGACAATCCGTTCTCTACATTCCGCCAAGTTTTTTAGACAAAACAGAAAAAGTGAGTTTAAACTTTTTGCTTTACGCTGCATCCCCCTGCAACCGGTAGGGTAGGCAGAGGGAACCCGGCAACCTAATGTTAAGACACTGCGTTCCCTTTAGGACATTTCCGTTCCCCACTTTCTGCCAAATACAGGCAGGATGAGGCATTATATTTTGCGTAGCGGAATCCAATACTTCACTTTGCGTCGTTGCTAGAGTCGAACCCACAACCTACTACTAAACCTAGACATACGATTGCGCTTCAACTTTTTGTTATTATAATAGAATAACAATTACATTCATTATTATTTTAATTAATTTCTTATTTAATTTTATTATATTTAATGTAATAAGAATAAGAAAAATAATAACATAATTTATTAACAGCTATCAATACAGCGTCTCACAATAGTGATATTAAACGTCGCTAATGCACTCGTCGGAAATGAAATATCCGGCGGCGTCAGTACCCACGCTACTTGTTACACACTGTCGATATACTTGTATAATGTGCTACCAGTCACATATTTACTGATTCATTAGTTGAAGCTTGCTTTCCATTATGATGTATAAGGAAAATCGTTTAATAATGTTAAAAATTTACATGTTTTTAAAAGATATCCTTATTTTTTGTGTTGATATTGGGAGAGAGTATCTACAAGGTTATGAAACTATTTTAATTTTAATCGTGCATAATTTTAATAGAATAGATGAGGTAAAATATGTATAGTGAATGCTGAAGAGTTTATTTTGGGTGAACGTGATAATTTTATGAATTATTGGTTCAATAAAAAAGAAATAGTTGGATAGTCTATTTCTCTAGTAAAGATATATGTATGTATACATATAGATTATATTACATACAACCACTTTACCTGCGATCAGAGTCACTTCCAGCGCTTAGATTGTGTCACTACCTCTTCGGGATGCTGGAT
This sequence comes from Heliconius erato x Heliconius himera, assembly GCA_013421005.1. NCBI lineage: Eukaryota > Metazoa > Arthropoda > Insecta > Lepidoptera > Nymphalidae > Heliconius > Heliconius erato x Heliconius himera. Next base: position 1,925 of record JAATLQ010035333.1, read on the forward strand.
TGTCTACCAACATGTTAAATCAGAAATTCGATAAGAAAAAAATGTGGTTTCATATTAAAAGCTTAAAAGTGATTTCAAAACTTTCAACTTAATGAAATTCTTGCAGTATATAACATTAATATTAGGATAAAAATAATTGTAAAATTGCCCTCTACAGTCGTCTATCTGACCAAGTTGGCAAAACATCATATACTTACATAGATAAACAACGAGGGCACCGCTTTTTAGGAAAACACCATACAACGTAAATACCAGTGAAACGAAGTTTTTTGCCGTATTGACTTTCACTTAGCTCTGTTCAAATGTTATCCCTGATCAGTTTCTGGTTACTATTCGATACTCAAGTCTTACATAAATCAATTTGATCTATTAAACATGGAAATAAAACGATATCTATTAATTACGTATTGTCATTTTTATGGCTTACCGCTGTATTCTGCTTAAAGCGGTAGGCAGAAGGAACCCAGTCTTAAAGCACTCTGTTCCCCACATACCGCCCAGTTTTCGATACATTGCTTGTTGAGTGGCGGAACACAACGCCGCGCCTTTTCTTACTACCAAAGCGAGGTAACAAGTTAAGTCGTATATGCACCCACAGGCCACAGCCGTTACGTTTACAGTCAGACCATGTGTGGAAGCGACACCACGGCGTAGTTATCTATATTATTTATGACGTATGTAAAACAGATAATGGTCTTTTAAATTTATATATCTCTCGAATTTAATCATAAAAAAGTTTTTTTTATTAGGACTCAACACTCATGTATTCTCATTTTCAATGTCTTACATATTACGCCCGAGCGGGCCATAAAAGGGGTGGTTTAGTTAGGGGTAGCAACCCTTTCCGCGTCCGCGAGGGGCGCGCCGCCATCCATCACCGGCGACAAGCGAAATGTATTTTAATCCACTGCCCCGCACCCGAGCGCTTCATGAAACGTGAAAAATGATCTCACACTCACACAGAACTGGCGCTCACAAGTAGATCCAACTACCCTCACCTTAGTGTGCGTCTAAGATTGGATTGGGAAGTTTTAGCCGTTTCCATTGTCGCTAAGTACGAAGAAACGAACATTTCGCAGCCAGCTATCGGTAATAAATGACCTCAAACGACCTCTCGCCTCTTATTGCCCTCCTCAGACTGGCTGGAATGCTGAGGTTCGAGACCTCTTTTAAGATCGTATAGAGGTACCTATTGCGACTTTCATTACCATTACAACTACGGATTATTATTCTAATGCTTATTAAATGTAAATAGAAAATATTTATCTAAATTTCAATTTTTATCTATTCTTTGTTTCTATGTATATAATAATTCTCAAGAACTAGTGTGATTTAATCGCACCAGTACGACCCAACGTGGCGGTATCGTGAATGTTGTAACGTTGCCAACTTTATTTAGCAGTGTTCAAGTTTTATAGTCTGAAGCGGTCTCAGGAGGCGCTGAGATTTCCGGCCGTTTCGCCGACGCTCGCAGACATTAATCATACACAAATTGTTGCGTCTTCCCCCGGTCCCGCCGGCCCCGGACCAGCTCCAAAGATATGTAAGCTTCAATTGAGCCAGTCATCTCAGCCCTTTGGAAAAACCCACCGGAAAATACGCCATTCAATGCTTTTAGCGAGTAAAATATGACATGACTTAATGATAGACAGCCAAAGAGAGTAATGGTGCTGGGATGGTTTATCATTCAGTGTGTTTGACTGAATTTTGCTTTTTGAGGTTGTACGTTTTATAATTTAAATATAGTGATAAGTAAAATATAGGTTTACTTACAAGGTAAAATAAGGTATATGTAAATATCAATTCTCGTTATGTCTCAATAGAGGTTGGGTCATATAGCGACCCCACAGCAGCCATCATGGCATAATAATAATATGGAAAGTTTTATAGGCGCTCCGTCGGTGGTGATATCTGCTCGGATTACTAAAACATCTGTCCCGGAAAATTCACTCTCGAGCCGTTTATCGCGCGCTCGAGGGTAGATAGAGAAAAAACTGCAATAGCGTAGTGTCATAACAAAGACGCCGCCACCGGCCGATAATACTATGATTAATACCCGGCGTTATCTCGAGAGTGCAGGCCTCGCCCGCCCTAAGAAAACCACACCAGCCTTCACATCCAAGACGTCCTAAAACACGGACCTGCCAAGGTATATGAAACTCTATGTTATACAAGATAAAGATGGAAATCAAGTGTGCAGCGCACATGGTTAAGGTATTCGCCAGACTCAACATAAGAGTTACGGATTTCGCATAATGCATATTATATTCTTACGGGGAGGTTTGGAGGGTGCTTGTCGGGGGCGAGGGGTGGCCGGAGGGCGCCAGGGGGCGACAGGGGGTAGTAGGGCAGCGGGAGGAAAGGAGAGGGGGAGGGAGGTTGCGAAGGTCCGGGTGACCGCACGTCTTTTGCACGCGACAAGCTCTCGACATTTTTTTATTATTATTGCGCTTCGATGGAATTTATTCCGGCAAGGGTCGGTAATAGAATGGCCGACACGCTTGTTTGATTTTAGCGGAGTCGATTTTGAATATGATTTTTAAGTCGCATAATGGAGTGTGTGAGCTTCTCGAGTTATTTTAAGGGTACTTTACCCTAAAGTATTTATATTATAGCGATGAATACTCGCCGAATATTTGATGGAGCTGGGTTATAATTAGTTTTACGGACCATTTGGTGCGCACAGCGATTAATAGTGCGGCTATAAACAATGTTAATGGCAGACTTCAGCGGCAGGTGCCGGTGCTGCGTGCTGTATGGACGCGGGATGCGTAGAAGAATAAATGCCACTATTTGTTATTTAAAGTAAAAACCTCTATTTTTTTTATGCCAATCGTGGCGCAGGTGCACAAAGTATGTCTGTAAAATTGTGGGTTTGATCCCCACTAGAGGAAATGAAATATTTATTTACATTTATATTTTCATTTCCTCGCTCTAGTGTCGAGGCAAAAGTGCGACGTTGTGCACCTCCACTCAACACGCAATGCCTCCAGAACTTGGCGGAAAGTGGGAAACGGAGTACTAGGTTCCCTCTGCCTACCTTGCTGAGTGCGGGATACAGCGTGAAGCTGGTTTTTTAAAGTAATACTATATTTTTATGAATTTACGTTAAATTTAAGAGCCTTTCAGTAACGATTAAATAAAAATAAACTTTGTTTTGTTTCAGTGCGAAGAAATAAAAATATGAAATATTGCATTTTCCTAGAGTAGGAATTGAATCCACAACATGCGGCGTTTCCAGTAACACCCTTGTGCCTCTGCGCCACGACTGTCCTCAAAAGGCCTTAAATGGCAAAAGTACTTAACAAATATATAATAAATATAAGTCGTTTAAACAGTAATTTACATAATTCCATGTTTTATTTACAAATTCTATACATTCTTAGTATCTTAGGCTTAAAAGGAGTGAACGTTCATAATTAATGTGTGGGAAAATACTCAGTAACGTGTTTAGTTCACAATCATAATCTTATTATTATTAATATACATCAATACTTTTATGTAAAATATGGATATATCAAGAAAATCATATGAAATAAATGTTATATAAGTAAATAAACTTATAAATCTACTAAAATAGCAGATTCATGCTTTTTCCCACATAAAGCAGGGTAGGCATGGAGAGTCGAGTGTTGAGACACTTCGTTCCCCAATTTTCGCGACATTGTAGAGTGGTAGATTTCAACGGCGCGCTTTGTCTACTGGCGTTGGAAAATAAAACAATTAAAATAGTCATTACCCTTAGCGAGGATTAAACCAACAGCCATCACGTTAAGTATCTGGTTTGCTTTTTTGTATTTTTTGACATTATAAAAAATAAATAACTTTATTAAAAATCATAATTATAGAAGCAGGTAGCAATATCCATTTTAAATATTTATTTCCCAAATAAGTTCTTAAATACAAAAGCTTTACTTTAATGGACGCGTCTCAACTCAGAGATGCATACATACCTTTTTAACTATTCTTATTTTTTTTTTAATAGTAAATGTAACAATTATAATGTTTCAGTACAATTGTTGGAGAAACAGCCACAACTTCCATCATATGACAAGCCTTGCTATGACGAATCAAAGGTAACTTTTATTCTTTTTATTATATAATAGAGGGCGCGCGCGGCTTCGCCCGCTTATTAGGAGTGAATTCTAAAAAAACCACGAAACACGTGTTCAATAAAATATTTTTAACAGTCTGAATTTAAATTTTTATAAAAATCGGTGGCAATTAAAAGATTTTTCCATATAAACTTTCAAACCCTTATTTGAACCCTTAGGGGATGAATTCTAAAAAACCATGAAACACGTGTTCAATTAAATATTTTTAAGAGTCTGATTGGTGGCGATTTATTTTTTTTTCCATACAAACTTTGAACCCCTATTTCATCCCTTTAGGGTTAACATTTTTCAAAATCCCTTCTTAGTGGATGTCCAGAACATGAAAATAAACATCTGCTTAAATTTCACGTTTCTACCATCAGCGGTTACGGCTCTGCGTGCGTCTTACCTCAGTCAGTCAGCACAAGTCCTTTTATATATATAGATATTTACAAACTAGCTTTTAACGCTCTCATGGTCATATGGAAATAACTAAGAGTTGACACGTATGACACATTCTGAATACCTGTTAGCTCTGACCCTGTCAGGTACTTGTAGTAATTTAGGTTATAGCCTTCGATTCCAAATATGGACTGGATAGAATGGATATAAAATAGTTCCTGAGATTAGAACGATCAACCAAATCAACCCTTCCACTTTATAATATTAGTACAGAGAAGCTTAATTATTTAAAATATAAAGTCTATATAGTTTTATTTTTACAAATATACTTGTTGATTTATATGTGGATTCTTTTTAAAATTCAGTGTTGATTTGATGACTTTACATTATATTTATGTTTAAGAACGAAAGGGTGCCCCACAAGTAAAAGTATAGGGTCCATGTAGTTCCATCGATAGGTACGCTGTAACTGTAATGGTATTTTGATTAATGTGACATCCTTTTATACTATAATTTTTTTTCTACAAATATATTTTAGGCTTAAAATTATTTCTCTATATATAAATATGTTTTGTAATTTGAGAACATAAATTAAATTGTTAAAATCTGGAGAGATTTTTACAAATTTACAAACGAAAAACACTTTTCTAGAAAACGTATAACATTTTTAACGGTATTCGAACCCGCGCCTCTTGGGAACTGTCCGCTTTGATCAGCTAAACTATCTTGTTTAGCTACGCCTACATTCTTTTACGCTTATAGTAACTTATTTATGTTGTTACCATCTCGTAGGATAATTTTTAAAATTGTATCTTTTTTTATCTTCATTTTCCACTCTACGACTCTATATAGATAAAGAAAAAATCGTATGGGATAGCGAGATCCAATGTTGCATATTTTTGTTGTTTAATAAGTATAGCTTTCTATTCTTATTAAACAAGAAACTTATTAAGTATAGAATTATTTTGTATTATTTTACCATAGGATAAAAATAATATTTATATATACAATTTCCGATCCTAGTACAATTTTTTAAAAAAGTACAATGACGGCAATTTCGTTTACTTTAAATAATAGATTTTATTGAATTAAAAACTCTCTTTCTTTGCATGATCCTGAAACAAAAATGAATCAATTAGTTACGTTCCCAAAATTGTAGCGTCGTTGTGTGCATCGTTCACTATACTGAGATTTGTAATTATGTTAATTAAGTATTTGTTTAAATTAAATTTTCTAGCTTTATATAAAATATACTTCTTAAATATACATGCGTATGAGAAAAAGACTTTCTTAAAGACTTTTCTTTCTTTAAGACTTTCTTTCCAAAGTTCAAATTAAGTTTTAATAAAATTTAAGCTATAACTTTTGAATAATCTATCTATTAAATAAAAAAAATAAAACACAATTATTATTAAAACACAACCTAAAAAAAAATATTTACACTCAACTAAAAAAATAATACAATTAACTGACAAAACTTACAACTATGTATAAATAGATACGAGGCACAGCTCAACTCAACTCGGCGATAGTTCTTACATATTTCTGCAATTGATTAGGCGGGGGCGGTTGCCATGGCGACCTGCACCGCCCGCCCCCCACACACCGCCCGCCCTCGTCCACGGTGGCTGCAAGGCCCCTTTGCGAGACATCTTTCATTATATTATATTACTGTTTGTAATTATTGATGATGCGCGATTGTAGATACCCCGTTTTGAGAAATACTTTTAATTTTGAGCTTTTGGTTGAAGTATTTTTGATTTATAGTATACATGAATATACGTCTAAAATTTATTGTTCTAATACTACATAATTTTTATTATTAGAATCTTTTCTTTTTTAGTTACTTTATATATAAATATAAGGCATACTTCAAGCCATGAAAAATAACTTTAAACATTCTTTAATACTCATATTTTTAGGAATAAACACATAGTAAGCTAAATAGTTTCAGTATAAATCGTCGGAACAACACCTCAGCTCACCGTACGTGCTCGAAAGCGGAGCGGAGCTACAAACCCTGTTTCAGCAATATCCACAACTTTGATACTTTCGCCTAGAATGCAATAAAATATCGTAATGTCGCCGTTTAGTTACCGCCGTAGACATTTTCAATCCACGCAATATACCTGAATTGTTTTATTGGATCTGGAAAAGTGGAGTTGCCGATTGTCCTCTGGAAGCCATCGAGTTTCAAGTTAATTTGCTCGCTGGAACTAATCCGCGCGCCTAATTATTGCACCCCTGTCTCGTGAACACCCTACCACCACCTTACTACCGCCAACCACCCCGCGGGGGTAAATTGATTCCTTATAACGAGGTCTACGTGATTAGCTGGTATAATTAAGGATTTAAAAATACTCTTTGTAGTAGTTTGACTTCTTATTAAATTGAGATGGCATGTTTGTGGGAGTTTAAAAATAAAATCCACGATGATGTGTTTTAATGTCTAGTATAATATGTTCAAGTTGTCTTTTAATTCTTGTTTTAATATTTTTAATTTAAAACCGAAAGAGAAAATTATGTCTACGTGACTCATTTACAAAGCGTTATGTAAACCCATATTTGCCCATAATTTAAAAAATATATATATATCTAAATAGATACAAATACTACGTTCATTCATAGATTTTATCATTTTAACAAAAATACGACTATTTTGTCCATTTTATTGATAAGGTCTCGTCCGGACCTACGGTAACTAGGAGCAAAGTGACGCGGGAGGCTTAATTACGACCCCCTCTGAGAGGGAAGAGGGAAGGAGGTAGAGAGGGAAGTATGCAGCTATAAGCTTAACGTACATACATACGTCCAGTTACGTGTTACCCTTTTGTGTGCCTTGATTAGTTTCGTTTGAGCGTTGAAGGAGGGATGCTATTTAGATTCGTTCTTTAGTTGCTTTTAAAATTAAGTATCAGTTAAGTTGCTGTCGTTAAGGAAGTTAGTTTTTCGGTTGGTTTATGTTTATGATTTTTCTTATTTATCATATAAACAAATTTGTTTAGGTACGAGCGGCGTTGAGTTCTGCCACTCAACACGCAATGCCTCCAGATTTCAGCAGAAAGTGGGGAACGGAGTGTCTTAACACTAGGTTCCCTCTGCCTACCCTGCTGTGCGCGGGATACAGCGTGAAGCTAATATATAATTTTATTTATTTGTTTAGGTACGAAATGACTTGCAATTATATTCTCTGTCAATCTCGAAAAATATGGCAAAAACATAAAAATCAAAATGTCGATAATATTTATATCTAAACACGCTTATGTTACTATTTACTTTATACTCATTTATTTATACTATAAACAGCACTACTTATTTTTATTATTATGAGAAAAAATTTAAATACTTAAGTACTCACTTATGAATTTAGAGAACGTAGTGTCCTAACACTAAGTTTCCTAAACCTTCTCTGCTATAGTACATAACGTAAACCCTATATAAACATAACATAGTATAAATAATCTCCGCTCGGGTCCACACAGCTTCAATTATCTCTCCCTTTAATGAACGCATCAGCTTATGCAAATACAGCGCGTGGCGAGTGTAGGGTGCATCGGAGTAAAGTGGAGGGGGAGACGCGATCGATGCGCATGCATAATGAATGTTTCGCCTCTCTTTTGTTTGTTTTGTGAATACTTTGTACGTGTCTGCGAAAAAGGTGGGTAGATCAATATTTTTTTATATATAAATGAATATAAATATCAGCTTCACGCTGTATGCCGCACGCAGCAGGGTAGGCAGAGGGAACCTAGTGTAAGACACTCCGTTCCCCACTTTCTGCCGAATCCTGGAGGCATTGCGTATTGAGTGGCAGAACTCAACGCCGCGCTTTGCCTCGACACCAGAGCGAAGAAATGGAAATATACATTTAAGTAAATATTTTATCTCTTCGAGTGGGGATCGAACCCACAGGCGGTTTTTTAGTCACACTTTGTGCGGCTGCGCCAGGACTGGCCTCAATATTTTTAGATATGGCTCAGAATCAAATTTTAGTTAAATATTTTTTATTTTTATATAAAAGTAAGCTTTAACGTAAATATGTATATGTAATTTATAACGAAAATATATTAATAATTTAATATAGCCTAGATTTTATATATTACTATTGTTTTCCTGTAATATATTAAAATTGTAGAAAGCCACTATAGAATCTAAGGATAGGTTTGATTTGAAATTTTATTTTAAATTATTTCCTTTTCTTTCTATATGTCATAAAAAACATAGAAACTTTATAAAGACATGGGTATATTATATAAAAGATTTCATTAAATGTTTAATGACCAGATACAGCAAAGTACGCGTTACGAGCGATTTTATACTTTAACTGATATTAAATTGTAGAGCACTTTAACGCGACGCCTTTACGCCTCGTGCTTTAATGAAACAATAACATTGTTTATGTTTTAAAGTTAATCTCTACTCATATAGAGGCCGAGGCCATCGTGGTGCCGGGGTATAAAAGTGTGACTGTACGCACACGCGACGGTTCGAGGTTCCATTCTCAATCGCAGAAATGAATTATTAAATTACTCATCAATATTTTAATTTCTTCGCTCTGGAACCAAGGGAAAAGTCCGGAGTTTCGCACTTAACACGCAATGCTATGAAAAATTCGGTAGAAAGTGGGGAACGGAGTGTCTTAACACTAAGTTCTCTCTGCCTACTTTGCTTTATGCGGGATACAGCGTTAAGTTACTTTTTTTAAATATATATAGATTTAATTAAAAATATACATTTAAACTGGCAATTTATCTTGTCTTATTAATAAGTAATAAGTCAATTCATATTTAAATTTCATTCATTTAAACGTTAGATGATACAATTCAATTTTGTTTAAAAGTATAACATTAATACCTTAACCTTATCTATGTATAATATTTTTTTCTCATCTTTATATAATGTTTAGAGAAAGAGAAAAGTTAAGTATATGACACAAAAGAGAATATTCGCTAAAACAATGCAGAAAATAGATGAAACTGACAAATTATAAAAACACTTAATATGTTAAGAGCTACAAAAAAATCGTTCAAAGTACACACGTATCTTATAGTTAACTATGTTATAGTTAACTATGGCGTTTCTTCAAACGAATCGCTTCTTGGAAAAAACGTCATTGGCTATAATATATAGCAAAAGTTTTCTCAAATGAAACTCAAATGAAATTCCATTGCTTTGTGATCGAGCCGTGTGAGTGGCGAGTAGCGAGGCGTGATTATAGCTACGTAGTAGAACTAGCGACAAACTTATCACCTTTAGCTGTTACTGGCTCCTCGGTAGAGCCACCTATTTCATTTTATTAAATTCCTTATGTTTCAGTATTAGTAGAGTTTCAAAATGGTTTTTCGAGACAACGGTAGCGTAGGGTGTTATATATTTTAATGTTATATTTTTCTTATTAGACGTTTAACAACCTAACAATAAGTCGCTTCGTTTTGCTCTTTTGTGTTCTTTAGTATATATTTAATAAAGCTTAGATCAGATTTTTTGATAGTGTATTATTTATATGCACTCGCTTAAGATAATTAAAAAAAATCTCGATATTATACTCTTTTGACATGACAAAACGTATTGAAACACATGAATGCCAGTAATCGCGGCTCGTTGACAATGGCATCTCGTGTTATTGTAGATGCAGCATGAGGAATGTTCAGGGGTTGGGGGTGGAAGGCTGGGTAGTGGGGCTCGAGGCCGGGGTGCATTCCGCCCAGCCAATATTATACGCTCCTAGTTAGCGCGCACTGATATTAAGAATTCCTCTTTGTATAGAGTAGTTTTGTTTCTTTATGTTTGTTTTTAGAAAGAAGGACAACTAAAAATACTGGTACGTCTAATAATTTTTCAAATTTTGTAACATATTTTTTTATAATTCTAAACAGTGTTCATATTTTATTCTTCATAGAAATTACAGAAATATTGCTGTATAAGTTTTTGCTATACCTAACTTAATAATATTTAAATATTAAAAATATAAATAGACAACCGCTTAATAAATAAAGAAATAAAATATAATAATTAAAATATAAGGCCAGTCGTGGTGCAGTGGCACAAAGTGTGACTGTAAAACCCACTGGTTATGGGTTCGATCCCCACTGGAGGAGATGAAATATTTACTTAAATTTATGTTTTCATTTCTTCGCTCTGGTATCGAGGCAAAGCGCGGCGTTCAGTTCTTAAGTGGCACGCAATGCCCCCAAAATTCGGCAGAAAGTGGTGAACGGAGTGTTAACACTAGGTTCCCTCTGCCTACCATGCTGTGTGCGGGATACAGCGTGAAGCTAATTTAATTTAATTTAATTAAATATTCCGGCTTCCATGAAAAGAAAATAATATTACATAGTGGCTTATTCAAAGCTTTTTGAAAGCTCTACAGTATATAATCTGTGTGCTGAGATTGGAGCGCGGCACAAAGTTGGTAATTGAAAAATCTTTGCAGTTCCCTTTTCCCGCTCCCGCTACCTCGCCCGCTCGAATTAAACTTGCTACAGTCCTACATATTACTTTACAATACCCCCCCATTCTCCCCTCTACTGTATGCGACTTCTAGTACATACATACATATATGCGCTACTTAACTTTTATTTAAGTTTTTCGTATTAGTGACATTATATTTACTCGTTACTGTGCTTACTGTTGTTTTGTACCTTTACGTATCTCTCGCAGAGAGATTAGTGTAACGACACTCTGTTCTATAGAAATGGAATCAATAACGATATAATATAATTTTTCTATTATACATACTTTACTGTTGTTTACGATTTATGTTTTTTTTTTATATTTAATGAGAACAATAAGAAAAAATAAATAAAACACAACTCTTACATTACTAAACGCTAATAATAGACATAAACATCAAGAAATTTATAAAATAATAAAATCCAAAGTAGCAATTCGGCAGTACGAGTAGGTATTATAAAAAGATCGCAGTAAAATAGTATATATTGTTGTGGCCCTCATTACGACGCGATTCCACTCTTTATTTATGAAATAAAAATGAAAACATTTCTGCGGAGCGCTGACGAATAGCCTCAGCCCTCCCCCTCCCACCTCCGGCCTCCCACGACCCTCTCTAAGGGGGTACTTGCGACATTATATAATTCACCTACCTCCAGGCGTGCGGTTATGGCGTTTAAAATGGCTATTTCGATCTCATTATTGTAACTGTATGGTAAAATAAGAGTTTCAATGTTTCAGTCTATTAATAACCAATTTATAAAGACAATGTTGTATATTTAAGGATATTGTAGTATTCTTTTAACATTTTAATTATAGTGTATAAGTGATTTGTAAATACAAATTCAACTGCAACACTATCCATAAAATTCAAAGTTCCAATATATTCTTTTATTGAATATTGGGGAACGGAGTGTCTTAACACTAGGTTCCTTCTGTCTACCCTGCTGCGTGCGGGATACAGCATGAAGCTGATTTATTTAATTTTGATTTATTGAATAAATTGCCCATATATTTTTATGCCTACTCCGCAGAATGCAAAAGAAACAAAAATAAATTGTAAAATTTTGTATTGTCTTCTAAATAAATTTTAAATAAAATTGTCATTTCAATATTAACATTATAAAAGCATCCCCTACAGAGGCACCAGAAAACCATAAAACGAGCGTAAGAAATGTATTCATTCGCACAAACGTAGTAAACTCGTAGAGAGCTTACGTCGGTCCTTCGAGCCGGACCATTTGCCTGTAGACCGTGGGGTGCGCTTTATTGCGACTCTCATGAATACATCTGACACTCCCTCCGGGGAACACTCATTTTATAACATTTTTATTTTTATTCACGCTGTAAATTCTGTGATATATGCATTTATTAAGAACACTGTGTTGTCAGGGCTAGTGTATTGAGATATAAATTCATGATTTAGTGGTTGAATTTGTTTATCATATGATTATATTTAAATGTATTCTAAAGCTTTCTTAACTTTTATTGAGAACGCCATTAATTATTAGACTATATGGTTCCCTTAGAAATTCAACGAATACAATTTATAATATTCTTGGTTATTTTGCATTAAATATAAATTCATTCATGATAGGTTTTAAATATACCTGAAAACTTAAAAAAAGCTTAGTGCTCTTTAAAAAATATCTTCATCTACTTCTGTGTAGCAGAAATATGTACCTTGTACATACATATGTACATGACAATTTGTACTAGTTGCTATAATATATACCTATAATCAGGTCAAAACTTAAGATCACTCATTTTTATATATTACATAGGTACCCCGATACTTTCACAGGCACAATAATATGTAAAAGAGTCTCTAATATCATGCTTAAACAACACAAACGATTTCTCTGATCAAAAACAGTAACTTAATTTAAAAAATCTCCCACATAAATGTGATATGAAATCCTAAGCTTTATTCAAAATCCCATTTGAAAGCACAAATGTCGCGCATCCCCCACGATGTTTTCGATTACGTTGTAAACAACTTACAGCATTCCGTAGCAAGTGTTTAAAATGGTTCCCTCGAAGCGCCGCGGGGGCTCGGGGGCGAAAGGGCAAAGTAATTGGTCTCGAGCAGCCGCGGCCCTACGACATATTGCAAACATATTCTCCACTGTAAATTTATTGTAAATCGCGGCGGGCGGGGATTTGAATCGGGCTCCCCCGCTCCCGACGTCAATAAACCGAATGGACTTTCGACTTGGAAAATTCGCAACATTCCTTGTTTTTGGGACGCCACCCCCCTCGGGCGCTTCCGATTTTATTTATCTAAGGTTTTCCATCCCGTAATTGTGTGAGTTGCGAGCTCGATTGTTGCTAAAGCGAATATTTATTTGGGCTCGAGTTTGCTTTCCATTTCGTCTCTCCCGCTCTCGGAGTACGTACCTATGAGTTTGGAGCGCAACTTTTTTTGGCATTGTGCTACAAATCGAATTTGTAGGGGCTCCAATCAAATGTTGTCCGATGAAATAACTTGTCTCCGATGATTGACACTATCAGAAAATTGATCATCTCTCTCGTGTACGTTGAAATCTATGTGCACTGTCCATACTATATACTCTAATAATAATTCCATATTAGTTTTCAATGACTATTATCTACTATACGCCATTCGTAATATTATGGCAACATTTAAGATATTTGTAGGTAAAAATAATAAATGCATACACTTATACATGAAATTTTTCCTACAAAATTAAGTACAAAATCCTATTTAATAGACCAACAAATAAAAGGCCATCTAAGGTTGTGGTGGCGCAGTGGCACAAGTGTATAACTGTAAACGCGACGTGGGTTTGATTCCCAGTGGGGAATATTCGCCCTGGTAACAAGATAAAAATACGACGTTAAGTTACCCAACACGCAATACCTCGATAAATTCTGCGGAGCGGCGTGTCTTAACACTAGATTCCTTGTCCTTAGGTAAACATAACATAGCACAGTTGCTATATATGGAATCCAGTGAGAAGCTGAAAAAAAAAACAAACAAAATAGAGCACAAGAAAATTATAATAACAATAATACATTCAATTTAATCTACATAAAAGTTTACTATATCAGTAGGATGTGATGTGCAATAACGTTATAGCCCGCCCGCGCGGGGCCTGGCTGGGCCTGGTGGGGCCTGGCGGGGACTGACCGAGGCCTGGGGGCAATCAGCATTAGTCCGAATATATTTGGCGTAAATCTTTCACGGCAGCTTTTATGTTTATCGTAAAAAACGAAGAAGTGTCCGAGTGAGCAATAAATATGATCGTAAAGAACGTGCCGCGGTCGTGCCGCCGCGACGCCGCGCCGCGTCTTCCGTGCGATGCTTTTCGTTCTATATGTAGGAAATGATTTCAATATGCTTTGTTAATATGACATACATATTTTAGAATTTTATGTATTAGTATAAATAATACGCGGCGTTGAGTTCTGCCACTCAACGCGCAATGCCTCTAGAGTTCGGCATAAAGTGGGGAACGGAGTGTGTTAACACTAGGTTCCCTTTGCCTGCCCTGCTGTGTGCGGGATACAGCGTGAAGCTAATTTAATAGTATAAATGATAGTATTTTGTTCGAAAAAAATTGTTTTCCACAAAATAATGAATGAATAACTTTTTAAATAATAATAGCATATTTGTTAACACACATTAGAACTATAACAGAAAGAAATATAGCAAAATTCAAATTAAAAACAGTATCAAATAAACTGATCAAAATGGTTACAAAACTAAAAATATTCCATACATATTGACGGGGCATCGATCGTAGTTTAGCATTCAGCGAGTCGGCCCCTGGGACCCTCCGTGCGTCCGCCGTTTTGCATGATCAGCTCTATTTAGTATCTATTTATTGTTTTCTTGGGGCTTTACGAGTGAGCCTCTGTTTTTGTTTCCATTATTATTTTTCGTATGATATCATGATGTTTGATGCGAGTAGTAATAAAATTTACCCATAAAAGTTTCACTGTCTCTATAAAAGTGGAATATGAAAAGCGTGACGCTACGTCTTCACTTATTGAAATATTGCTATACAGCTTTTTGAATTTAATACGTATTATACTTATATATAAATAGCTAATACTTATATTTATATAAAATAGTTTTTTAGATCCTACCACCCTAGAATAGCGTAGATATTTTTTGTTAGCGGCAACTTAGTGACAAGACATTCTGCTCTCCACTTTCCGCTCTAAATCAATACACCGCATTTTGTCTACCAGAGTAGGGAAAAGAAAATAATTTACGCTCTCGAATGGGTTCGACTCTACATCTTGTTTGCAATAAGACGTTGCTTCACTGTATCACGATGGTCTATTTTAAATAAATAATTGACAGTACTGTTATATAATTTAAAATAAACATAACTTTTATTACAAATCAAGTATACATATTTGAACATAACATTTATCTTATTTCAGGAGCTGATTACGGCGTGAAAATTGATCAACTTTGCAAAAAGAAGACGCAAAAAAATAAGAAATCTGCTATCCACCACTCCATTAATAGGTAAAGGTATTCAATTTTTACTTAAGTAACTATTATTATTGTATGTCTACATACGCGGCGTTGAGTTCCGCCGCGCAACACGCAATAAATTAACGCAAGCAAGCTAAAAATTTACTATCATATACCGTTAATTTCAATTCAGTTCAAACAGTTAATAAAATGCTCAAGCTTCATGCTTATCATCACACAGCAGTTTAGGAAGGGAGGACCTAAGTCTCACATAGACACCTTCAGACACTCTTATTATGTTTTTCATGAAGAGAACAACAAGAATTGGGCAGTAAACATGTGTACAATATATGGTTCATATAAAAAAAGTAAAATATTATACTTTATACGTATGAATAAATATTAAATACACAGTTTTAAGTAGATGTAATCTAAAAATTTTTTTCTTTTCGATTTGACAAAGTTAAAATGAAGCTAACGTGAAGAGAGAAAGTTTAAAAGAATGTCCCCATAATTTAGTTAAAAATATATATAAATAACGTCTCAAATTTCTTACGTAAGAAAAGGTGTATGTCTACTATAATTTTAATAGATATTTGAGTGCATGGTGTACTTGATTTCGGTTGGATTTGTCAAATTTTTACTTAATAAGTTAGTCTATCATTTCCTTGTTTTGGTAAACGCCACTCAATACGCAGCGACTCGGAAATTGGCCAGAAGTTGGGATCTTAGCATTTGTTTCCCTCTTGCTTATGCGGGATACAGCGTGAAGCTAACAATCACTGAGCCTCTAAAGACCACTATATTCTTCATAAAAATATTCCTATAATTTTTCCCTTGGAGGCTTGGTCTATAAACATAAATACATCAAATATGAAATAAATCACAAATTATTAGACTTACGCAAGTGTTCTATACATTGCTATAGTATCGGACGTCGGTATAATCGGTGTATACATATTACATATGAAGGTATCGTAAACGCAAAACCCGCAGATCCCGCTTTAGCTCCAATATCGTAACTCCCAAACTATATTTTAACAAAGAATTCTGGAAGTATTTTGCTTAACCCTTATAGTTATGTGGATATGGTATTTCTTTTTTATTTGCTAAAATAAAATTATAAGGATTATCTATTTTTTTAAGATAAGTGACATGATTTTGCACGTTTGGAAACAATACTTTGACAATTAGAATATATTATGTACAATTATTTTACAAGAAATAGATGTAACAGTAGTAGAAACAATTTATAATTTCTTTTTACTAAAATATTCTTCGTAGCCGATTATATTTTACTAAATTGATATTTTTTTGCATTAATTCATATTCATAGATCGTCTTCTTCTAAATGATCTTAGTCCTGGTGTTTGTTGGGTTTGATTTCCTACTTAATCAACTCCACCTTTTAATGGAAAAATTGAATGGTGCGTGGAAGGAAGTTCCTACGAAACCACACAGTAGTGGAGTGCCACGTATCCAGATGATGTGAATGGTACTTGAGTTTGTGACGGAATGGTACTTGGTTATAAAACTCTGCGGCAGGTAAAAGGTCAAACAGTTCTCTAGAAAACTCTCCATGATAAATTCGGTAGAGAACGCACAGCGAGACATCTCTACCCAAAACCAAGCCTTTTACAGATCATTGGGTCCTTACCGATTCAAACGGCTCTACGTTGTATGTGATCAAATGGGTCAAGCTGATACTACGGTGCACCAGCCCTGAGATGAGAATAGTACTCGCAAAGTAATTAATTCTATAATCCTCTAACATGTTATTTGGTACGCAGAAGGAGACAGCGTAGGGGACAGCACGCAACCTTGGGGAATGCCAGCGTTCACGACGACCTTGATGCTACGCCCAGTGAGCTGCTTAGCATCCTGTTGTGATCCACTTGCGTTCATACTCAGTAAGCCCAAAGGAAGGATGTATTATGCAAGGAGCACTCCATGCCACACTCGATCGAAGGCCTTTGTTAATCTAAACTAGTTAGTTTGGATTAGGTAGACCAGAACACCACCAGTTGAGCTATCATGGTGGAAGCCATATTGGTGGTCATTAAGCAGTCGGTGATCCTCCAGATATACCATATGCGGGCTATTTATGATGCTCTCCATCACTTTCGAGAGCAGCGAAGTGAGCAAGTGTCGTTAGATGGAGCACTAAAGGAGAGATGCCATCTGGCCCACTCGACTTATGGATGTCCAAAGAGGACAGAGCTCGCCTAACTCGGTTTTTTGTTGAATTTAACCTCAAGCATTGAGCACTGGCACCGCGAAATGGTCGGCAGTGTGGTTCCTCGGTCATCCAAAGTCGAGTTCGAGGCAAAGAGAGTACACAGGATCGGCTTTCTCTTTCACCGTATGGACCAAGATGTCCTGTGCGTAATAGCGAATGCAAAGGCTGCCTTAAATTACCAAGACATTGGTCTGAAGACCTCAAAGGGACATCGACGATGACCTCGGTCGCATTGAAATCGCCAAGTATCACGACCTCAACGGAGGGGATCTGTGAGAGCATATCGTCGATAGCCGATAGCTTGTGCTCCATGAACTGATCGTTTCTGCATTGCCACAGTGAGGCAGGCCCCACAGTGGCAATATACATACATGCCCGTATCGGTACAGGCATGTATATACTCAGACACGATCGTTCGAGTCAACAAGGAGCCAGATAGTTGACAGGTCCCAACCTTCAAAATTGGCAAGACGACGGAAACTTAAGTCCTCCCTTATGAACACAACGACTCCGGTATGAGGCACTAAATTTTGATCTATTTTGTAGCCGAAGTATTGATATTGGCTGTGTCGCCCGGTCGAGCAATCTGAATTTCTACCAAAAACAACAAGGCCGTCCGTGCCGTCTCAAGATGGTGGTGGACGGCATTCGGGTTGAAATGGTCTCTGATGTTACAAAAGTCCAGGTTAAGCGTGGTAGGGGTTGCCGTAGAGCGTAAACCTCGTTTCGCCTCCAGGGGCGTCTATTCATCTAATTCCATGGACAGACATAATAAAGCACTTCCCTTTAATATAGTTCTCATATCTCATTCTGGCACGTAATATCTTCAGACAAATTAAATAACTTATAATAATATTAAAAAAAATATAAATATCATTAGACAAAAAAATACCGCATCCACTATATGTAACATAGGGGTAAACTTCATAACTTCATGTATCGCGATTGAACGCGATTCTCTCTAAGACAAAGTGTGTTATTTCTCGCGGGATCTGTGGGGAGGTACAGGGGTCACTAGCGGGGGAGGGTGAGCGGGGTCACTAGCAAGAGAAGGGATAGGGAGGGGGGGGAGGCGGGCTAGTAATATTTTTACGAGCGAGTTTTATTGCCCGCGCGCGATAAATTTGTCATCGCACAGTGAGGTCGGACTACGGAGCGTTGCATGTTTGAAGCGAACGCTACATTGGGGCATGATTCATTTTATGTATCTAAATTACAATTAGTAGGCCAGTCGTGGCGCAGGGGTACAAGTGTGTGACTGTAACCGCGACAGGTTGTGGATCGAGGCAAGGCGCGGCGCTTAGTACCGGTACTCAACACGCAATGCCTAGAGAATTCGGCGGAAAGTGGGAAGCGAAATGTCTTAATACTAGGCCTCCTCTGCCTACCATGCTCTACGTGCAGGTTCTGAAAAAAAGTACAATCATTTTATAAACAAGTCATGAATCGCTATGAATATTTCGGTATTATAAAAACTTTGTAGTAGCATCTGTAACGTGAAAATAAATATTGTAAATCATAAAATTAATTACTATATAAATAACTGATTAAAAACGGATAAAAATGTAGCTTCCATTTAATACACTTGTCACTTAACATACTTAAAACTTTTATTTTAAAGTTAAGTTAATGATTAGTATACTGATATTTAATAGTAGGTATATATCTTAAAATTACTTTTAGTTTTCAAATAAAATCAAATATTTGTTGTTGTTTTTTTTAAGATAAAAGAGCAAATAATAAAATCTATGGAAGGCGACTCACTGTCAATGTGATGGTTGTGGGTTCAATTTCTTCTCGAGGAAATTCATTGTCTTTCTGCGGCGTGGAGATCTAGCTCTTAACTGTTTGTTATATTTTAGATTCAGGTGTAAGCTGCAGAACGAAGTATCTTTGCACTATATTTTTTATACCTTACCTTTTGTTTGCCTGGTTATTTGGAGGATACGGCGTAAAAGATACAAAAAATGTTGTAGAGAATTTATGTCAAAAGTTAAATCTTTGTTTCATATGCGTATGTCCTTTTTACTTAAATCAAATTAACATTTAATTCCAATTAAATGTACCGTGGGAGACGGACGCAGTATGTACAGTTAAGAATTTAAGCAATGAAAAGTTAACAATGTGCAGATAAATATCTGCATAATCGTTTATTTATTGCTTAATTGTATAAGTTACATTAAAAGATTCAGTAAAGTGTCATTGAGTAAGCTTTATCAGTAATTAAATAAGAATATTTAAATATAAATCTTCAATCTATACTTATAATAAAATTGTGATGGATCGGTGTCTGTACATGGAAGATATATGTATAAGATTTTCTTTTACTGGTGGCATACCCATTCTCGACCGCTGTGCCAATTTGGGAACACTTCATTAAAATTTTTTGTAACAAAAATTTCGAGCCAACTTTACAATTTAATTAATAATTGCTTAGTAGAAAGCATAGTTTTTAAATAAATAATATAACGATCGCCCTACATTTAATATAATTTTTAGTATCGACCAATTGAATATGGTCAAAAATCAGGTGTGGAGGTTACATGTTTTTTCAAATAATTTATTGAATTATTTACTATTTGACGAAATAAAATCAATAAAAAGTTACGTTATATAAAATGCAGTTAATACCTATCAAAAACACACACAATAACAATTTTATTTTCAACAGTTTTAAAGTGTTAATCCACACTTAGGAAAGAAAAGAGGAACAATTTCATTTACAAAGAGTTTCTAATTTTGAAAACTCTTTAAATATAAGTCTACTAATTTTGGTACAATGGCCACAAATGGGTTAAAATTATAAAAAGTACTGATTAGTAAACAATATAAGAGTGATTAGAGAAGATAGTTACGATTGCTTATTATATTATTCTCTTAGAGTCCTAGAGTCATCACAGGTAAAAAGGTAAAATGATATTACTCTACCAAATTCTTAATTAAAATTACTTTCCTTTTAGTATATTTTTATATTCTACATCTGAAAAAGACAATTAAAAGACAAGACATTGAAACCATAGCTTTAAGAGGATCACAATTTTTAACCCACTCTTTCATTATCAGCCATGATTTCAATATACATATTAGAGCTTAGTACTTACTAATAATTTACCGTCATTTGTTAAATGTGTTTCCAGAGATATTCAAGAACTTATAAAGAAACCTCTGATCATGTCACAGATCTAAAATCATGCAAAGAGACAGTTGACTCTATCTGAAATATTTGAAACCATCGTATTTGAACTATATATATATGAAGGCGAATTAAAAATATTTTAAACAACAACTATTGTTTACGTTACAAAGCCCATTAGTCAAACACCCGATCCTAAGTAGCTCAACTGGGTACCAGTGGGTTCATATTTTTTTTTATAACTGAAACGTATTAGTTTTAGATGAAAATGTGAAGGATGAGCTAAGTTCAACGGCAACATCTAGATGATTTATTTAAATACACAGAATTTTTCATGTTATTCTTTACATATGCACGTAATACTACGTATAAAATACCAAAAAGTTCGTTTGTTTAAATCCTTGTATCACTTAACTTATATGTGGTTATTTTGCCAATTGGGGAACACCCCTGTAATTTCATGAAATTTGTCGTGATTTTTTTCATATTTTTCATATCTTTAAGGAAAAAAAGGAACCCTTATAAGATCATTTTATTGTCCGTCTGTCTGTCTATCTGTCAAGAGCCTTTATCTCGGGAACGCTTAGGTAGACGTACGCTTAGGGGAGATTTCGAGTTGAAATTTAAAAGGGAATCAAAATTCATAGGGTACTTCCATTTAGCCTAGAGTTATGAAATTTGGTAACTAGCATCTACAGGTGGTACTAGTTCAGGAAAAGTAAACAGTACAGTGAGTCTATTCTCAAGACACTCCGTTCATCATTTTCCGCCAGAATTTAAGACGTTGCGTGTTAAGGGGCGTTTCAACGATTTCATCTAATCGTGAGGGGAAATAATAATATTTTATTACCACAGTCGGTGGGAGTCGAACCCACAACTTCATAGTCAGATGGTATCCCACAATATTTTTAAAACAAGTAAAGATAAAAAAAAAAACTTTAAATCGAGCTTAAAAACCCCTGAGTCACTATCACACTTACTTCTGTTCACTTGTGACGCAGCAATTCCCACGTTTATAATATTTTTTCCATATATTTCAGGTGGAAATGGCCATATGACAGCGAATCCTGGTTTGGTGACAAAAGAAAACTTCTTATTATTTGACCTTTTATGGTTTGCTTAAAGTTTATATTTAGAGATAGGATTGATTGAAGTGTAATGGTATGCACATTTTATAAATTATATTTATAGATATATTTTTTAAACTCTTTTATTTGGAAGGGTTTTATAACATTATTATGTTATAAAATATGAGAAACTGAATTTGTCCCACTTGTGACAATTGTGTCATCGTGAAACTTGTCAATTAAACGTAAAGTAAAGCTATTTACTCAGGTGACACTGACAATACAATAATATGGTTTAGTCGAGCTGGTCTTATGATGAAGCCAGGAACCAAATAGTGAAACTTCCGGGGTTGTTTACCTCTATAAATCACTTAAGTTTTGGCAAATTATATAACTTGTAACTTAAAGCCCATTCCATCTATACACTTAGCGGACGAAGGCGTGTTTTGGGTATTTTTTAAATTATTGTATTAAATGCTCTAATATATTGTATCTGTTACTATCTAGTATTTAAGAATTTACATATTATTATGTAAAATTTGGATATCGCACCTGTAGAATTTTTTTTCAGCTTCACGCTGTATCCCGCACACAGGGATGGAACAGAAGAGATTTTCCGCCGAATTCTGGAGGCATTACATGTTGAGTGGTGGAACTTAACGCCGCGTTTTGCTTCGACATCTTCGATAAAATATTTTAATTTCCTCTAAGAATAGTAATACTAGGACTTGAACCCATAACTCGTCGTGGTTACAGTCAGTCGTTAGTGACCTTGTGCCACGACTGGCCTCAATAAATTTATACAAACGTTTGAAAAAGTTACTTTTAAATGCCTTATGTTAAGACGTATAGTTTACCTATTAAGGTACATAAAATGCTGATACATTGTAAAGACTGTTAAAATTAGTAAAATACTATTGAATAATTTATTTTGTTTTTGTTAACATACCAAAGTGTCCACATTCGAAGTTTGTGAAAAATTTCAAAAACTTTTTAATTAAGTGTATGAACATTGTTGAGATGACATTTATAACAAATGTATATGCATTACGCAATACAAAAAGAATTAAAAGGAAATATTTGTATTACCTTCAATTTTTTAAGAATTGCTTTCTTAATATTTATTACCTACTTATATATCGACACGTAGAATACAGACGAATCCCATAGTGACGATGTAGGATCGATCGTTGTGCAGTGAATTAATTATATTTATTTCAATTTCCCACTCCGGTAAACTAAGCGCGGCGTTGCAGAGCTTAACGCCGTACGCAATATCTCGAAAATTTGAGCAAAAAATGCCCAAAACTTCTCTCTGCTTTCGTTTGTTCAAAAAAGCGTGAAACTTAACAAATAAGTTCTTTAATTTTTTCGATTTGGCATGACAAAACTCGGCGTCGGGTTTCGCCATTCAAAATGCAATGGCTCATTTAGTGGGAAAGCGTAGGACGGATTTTCTAATACTTCTGTATACAGCAGAAGCGTAAAGGTAAAAAAAAAGAGATTAATTATAACTTTAAAAACCACTTATAAGTTCTAATAATTTTCTAATTAATGTATAAGGCTTGCTAGCAATTAATATAACTCATCTTATAAGAGGATTTATAATATAAAAACTTAAAACTATTTTTCCAACGGTAGGTGCTATCACAGTACCTTATACGTACAGACACAGTGATTCAGTTATAAAAACTATATAATAAAATATAAATGTTCGCCATTAATACTTCATGAATGAGAACATTGATAATAAGAAAGATGGGAGATCGAGCGCGGATAACGAGGGCGACGCAAGTATTTTAACAAGATTGTTTTTTTTTCAATATTTTATATATAAAAATATTAAATACCTTATATATTATTACTAAAAACGTCGCCTTTGTGGTGATATTCGTTTGGCACTCGGATTCGAATGTATAATGTTCATTTCCTCGATTTGGTAACAAGACAAAGGGCAGCGTTGGGTCTCCCGCCTCTCATCAGGCAATGTATCGAAAATTAGACAGTGGGTGGGGAACGCGCCTTGACACTAAGTTCCCTCTGCCTGCTTACGCCGGATAAGTGTGAACCTATAAAGTATTATTATTTTGTTGTTATTAGCTTAATTTAAGGTTAACGATATGTTAATGACTAAATTTTGGTGTGTTTCATTCTTTTGTACATTATTTATGCTTTTGTACATTATTAAAATGAATTATAATGTTATCAGACAAAGTGGATGTTCTTTTTTTAAATATTAATCATTAAAGAAATGTTTAAGGATATTTAACAATGAATACCTAATATCAAAGATAATTTTAGCATTTCATGAATATGTGCCAAATTGCCTTTATAGGCATATAGGCATATGGGCTATACTATTATTAGTACTACTACTATTACTACTATTATTAGTAGTCTTGCCATACCTATTGTTACAAAGAAAAACATTATTTTATTGTACGTACTATTTTTTACAATTGAAGTAAAACCATTAGAAATATACAAAGCTTATTCGAAGTAATCTCCATTGGCTGCAATACAGTCCTTCAAACTTTAAGGCCAATTATAAGTAGTAGCACATATATTTTTATGGGAAAATGCTTGACTGCCAATTGTAAGGGAGTCCAAATTATCATGATGTTTAGAGCAAGCCTTACTTTCTAAAACTTACCATGAATCATAGACCAGTGGATTAAGATCAGGATGACGACGGCCATTCTGCAGCTCTGATGAAGTACAGAACATTCGTTTCTAACCATTTATGACCCAATGGTGAGTCTTCCTGAAAGGATCATTCTTATATGTTAATCATGGTTTTGTAAAGGTTTAACTACCTTCTCAAGAATGCTATCTTGATACACTTGTGCCAATTTTTTGATACCTTTCTCACAAAAATATGGCTCAGTCACTCTTTCATAGCTAACATCCCACCAAACCTTCATTAAAATCGTATAATGTCCACATTGTACTCTGTTGACTAATTGAAAGTTTCTTTAAAGCTCTCAGCATAAAATGTCAATAATTTTGTTTGTTAAAATATTGCCCAACTGTGAAAATTTTATCATCTGTAATGATTAAAAATCATCAATCCACTTAATCATTTATAAGGCCTTACAGTTGTAGTATAGTTACGTAGAGGTATATCGTTATCAAGATTGACTGATCAGCGTCGGCGCCCCGCGGCGTTCAGATGTTGCTATAAAATTACTTTTAATTCCCATCGACCATTGGCAATAATGCGAATGCTTTTAATATTCCACCCTTTTTCTTCCACCAATGCATATCTCTGAGAAACGTATGGGAAAATTTACACGTGACTCGCATTATGATGAAACCTACATTTTTGTGGTAAACTAGCGTGAGTAATAGTGTAGATATAATTCAATTTTTTTTTTGGCGTAACGCTGTATTTCTCATACAGCAGGATAGGCACAGAGAACCAAGTGCTAATACACTTAGTTCTCCATTAACCGCCTAATTCTGGAGATTTTGTGTACAGCTTCACGCTGTATCCCGCACACTGCAGGGTAGGCAGAGGGAACCTAATGTTAAGTCACTCCGTTCCCCATTTTCTGCCGAATTCTAGAGGCATTGCGTGTTGAGTGGCAGAACTCAATGCCACGCTTGACCACGACACCAGAGCGAAGAAATGGAAATATAAATTTAAGTAAATATTTCATCTCCTCGAGTGGAGATCGAATCCATAACCAGTTGGTTTTAGATAGTAGACCAGTCGGTCGGTTTGTATATAGTGCTGGAACTTAAGATCGCGCTTTGTCTCTACACCAGAGCGAAGAAATGAAAATATTAAATACTTTATTTCCTCGAGTGTAAGGATTCCCACAATGACTGGTTTGAAGAACCCAAAACCTGTCGCACGCTTTACGCCACGACTGGCATCAGATATGAACATTTCTGTAGTTTAATTTGAAACTATTAGCAAATCGATGTTATACACTCATGCGATTCCAATTTGATTGAAGGATGGCGGAACCTAATGCTGCGTTTTTCTAAAGTTTAATTTATTTATTCATATATATTGTCAGATGAATCTACAATAAGTCTTTCTTGAGTTATTTAAGCATAGGGGAGAAGTGGCATGAAAGAGCCAGGTTTTGAAAGAGCCACCTGCAATATTATAGTAGTTTACGAACGGATTCGTTAGAATATTTTATTTCTAAATGGCAACACTGATTTTCCGTCACCCACAAAAATTTGACAGTTCATCGGAACCAACGGACGTCGATACGTCGATTCGAAGTTTTTGGCACTTAAAAGTAAGTATTTTACCCCATTTGAGTAGTTTTATAGTATTTAATTGTAAACAAATATAGATACATGGATTATAGATTGAGTTTATGTATATATTTGGCCTTGTAACTGCATTAAAACTGAGTTTCCAAAGTTTTGATATCATTGTCATTTTGAAGGTTATGTTTTTCTAAAGAATAAGTTATAAAAGAGCCGGGTGGATGGGCCTTGAAAGAGGTGGCTCTTTCATAACCGGCTCTTTCATGACCCCGAATTAGAAGTTTTTAAATTAATAATAATAATAA
>JAATLQ010035334.1:0-28307 GCA_013421005.1 Heliconius erato x Heliconius himera
GTTGCTTAGCAACGGTCGGTTGTTATTAAGATGGCAGAATAAATTGCCTGTCAAACTAAAAAGTATTTTAATATATGAATATATATCGACAATATTACAAATATGAGAAAAAAAAGTAGCCTATGTTCATCCGAAGACCATCAAGTATCTCTATATGAGTATTTTATCATACTTGAATTAGCGGTTTGGCCCTGATTGCGTAAAAGACAGACAGACAGACAGACAGACAGACAGACAGAGTTACTTTCGAATTTATAATATAGGTATGGATTATTTAGTATTAGCTCAAGTACCCTACTTAGGAAAAAGGTTTAAGTGATTTTTTTATAGTATGTTTATCTTTATTATTCAACATTAAATAAATTGTGCTTTAACTTTTAGATATTATATTTGTTTGTCCCGCGTAAGTCCTGATCGCACTGTACATAACATATATTGCTCTAACAACTCCTTTGTCTTCCAGTGAAAGTTCCATTAAAAATTCTGTTTAGCTTTTTCGGAAAATAGCTCAGACAAACATTCTGTTTGTCGAACGAGATAGAACGATTGTAAAATGTTTGTCTGTCTGTCTGTCCTTCTGGACAGACAGACAGACAAACATTTTACAATCGTTCTGTTGTGTTTTTATCGTGTGAATAACTATATGAATGCATATAATGTTTAAAACACAATTGTTTTGAAGTCACAGATAGACACTTTAATTTTATTTAAAATAAAAGTAAATATGTAGATAAAAATATTTAGAAATTTTACTTTTATATATTAGTTTGTATTAACTATTTATAAATAAATTCGTAATGTTACATGTTGTCGATAATATTATAAATTATGTTATATAGTTTATGCTATGAACAATGATTCATTGAGTTCCGATTGATAATTGTGACCGCGACCTTAGACTCTATTCAATATAATATATTCATATTATGCAATAAAATACAACTATGACTCTCACCAAGTGGACCATATCAGCAATATAAATAAGTATTAAAAAGTTGTTATTATATGTTTGCTTATAAAAATAAAAAAAATATATTAATGAATATTAAAAAGATAAATAACATCGCCATTCTATATATTATGATTACGATTTTTTTTTTATTTAATCTATTGAGTAATCAAAAACAGTTTCGTATGTATCTGTATAAAAATTTCATTATAGTGAAAACGAACAAGTATATTCGTCGAAATACGTGGGTGTTATTTAGGTTCGACTCCAAATAACATTCAAAATGTATACTATATTCGAGAACAATTTAAAATAAGAAACAAAATATATGAAGACATTGAAATATAACTTACCAGTAATAGGAGACAGAACTTGAACTTCAGTGCGACCTGTGCTTCGACCTTGTAATATTCGATCGCGCAGAGAAGCTATACGGGGATCCGATACGCGCATCAGAGATAGCACCAGCTCAGTCACTTTCAACCAAGTGCGTCGGGAAACGAAGTATGATACCCTTCCGGAGTCGTGGTCTTTGGCGAGAAAACGTGCATATACCTGTATAGGGAAAGTGAAATTATTTCATATAAAATATATGTAAAACATTCTTTAAGTATCATAGAAATGTTTAACAAAAAAAACTGTCCTCCACCATAGCGATCCTCATCGTAGTACCGAGTTCCTCATTCCCTATGAAACTAGATTTAAGATTTATTGTAATTAACAAATATATATCGAGGCCACTCGTGGCGCAGAGGCACGAGGTGTGACTGTGAAACCGACTGGTTGTGGGTTCGATCCCCACTCGAGGAGATGATATATTTACTTAAATTTATATTTCCATTTCTTCGCTCTGGTGTCGAGGTTAAGCGCGGCATTGAATTCTGCCACTCAACACGCAATGCCTCCAGAATTCGGCAGAAAGTGGGGAACAGAGTGTCTTAACTCTAGGTTCCCTCTGCCTACCGCTTTGTTGTGTGCGGGATACAGCGTGAACTGATTTAATTTTTAATTTTAATTTAACAAACATATATGTATACGTAAAAATATCTTTGCTAAGTATTATATAAAATTAAAATTTGAGGCTTTACTTAGGTTTAGAATAAATATGAAAATTTTTAAAAAAATAAAAAAAAGTATGGAAAACAAAGATACGGATGCTTGTAGAGTTATCAGATTTAGAAAAAAAAACAAAAAGAAGAGCAAATATTTTAATAATGTTATGGAGTCAAAAGCTTTTACGTATATAGCAATGAAATTCCTTGTTACAATAATAATATAACTTCACTTATGTAACAATTAGACTTTCCCTACAATTTCTTTATTCAGTTTTATAAAAATGGAATCATTTTTGAATATTTTCATCAGATTTTTTTACTTAACATAGGAGTATATGTACTTATATAATTATATACTATGTGAAAAAAATATTTGTAAAAACAAAAACCCCGACTGCATAAAACTAAAAAGAAAATAAACAAGCCCAATAGTTTATTAGGATTAACATTCGGGACCTCTTTAAATTATGCCAGGTTCCTGGTAAAGATTTTATTGATTGACGAATTACTTATAGGTCCCGACTGTTAATCCTAATAAACTATTGGGCTTATTTATTTTCTTTTTAGTTTTATGCAGTCGGGGTTTTTGTTTTTACAAATATTTTTTTATTTTTCACTTTTTTGTTAGAATTCATTGCGGTAATGATTATCATGATATACTTTTTTGAAATTCTGAAATTGAGCTCTTGAATTTGATAACCATATTGTAGTATTCGAAACGAAAAAGTTTTTTTTACTAAGTCCAATGGCGTCCCACAGCCGCCATGATTGTTTTTATTTAACGTCACCTATCTAAGAACACTTGGGCTTCTAATACGAATCTAATGGTAACTCAATTATGTAAATCCGTTCACCGATTCTGGAGATATGAGGTATTATAATAAAGAATATTATTATGTATTATAATAAATGAAATATATTATAATTCTATATTCTTTATTATAATACATAATAATATGAATATTATTATGTATTATAATAAAGAATATTACATACATACAAGATACGCGCGAAAAACATAACCCTTCCTTAGCAGTCGGGAAAAAGAAGATTAACTAATAATAGATACAGTAGAACCTAAGCGTAAAATTTAATATGACCATCGTCATGTTCGTCGTATAGTTTTTCATATTGAAACAAATCTATCACCTGAAATTCCATCATAAATGTAAGCTAAGAGCTAGAGCTATTTATATCGCAGAATGCAATACCCGTGCTTACATAATTTTTAATAACCTTTTTGCAAATTGGCAAACGGCCAAGAGCATCTCAGTAGCATACTTTATTAATTAACGATTAACTTCGGCAGCTAAAAGAACAGAAATATCAGTAAATTGTCGAGGAAATGCAGTTCGCTTTCTTGGTCCAATTAGTGCCAATTACTGCGTACTTGTTTCCCAGTGGTGCCAATTTAAGGATAACAATAAAATTCTTATATACATTTTTTATAGTTTACGAAGTTTAGTGGCATGGATATTAATCAAAGAAAATAGGTTTCGATGGAAGCATGAAAGAAGTGATTATGTAGCATTGGTCAAGTAAATACTTTTTGTTCGAAACTTTGTGCTCACCAGCATTTAGAGACAGTACAACAAAGAAAGTAATCTATACAAACCTCAACGTTGCTTTGTTGGTATCTCAGCCTGCAAGAGCGCTGATCCGTCAGAGAGTTGGGGGCGTCAGGCCTCGTGCCCCACCCTCGAGATGACAAAGACCGCCGTAATCTGTCTTTAGCGTTCGCCTCGTCTGATACTTTCCAGCCTTGTGAAAGAACAGATATAGGTCAATACAAACAAAGTAGAAAAGACTTCACGTGAACAAAGAGTTCGAACATACAATATAATATATATATATAACACTGGGAAATATACTGGTATTAACCTACTAATATCACGAACGGTCCGTCCTTTATAATGATAATTATATGGAATTTATGTTTAATAGTAAAAGCTTAATGTACATATAAGCATGTTTAATACTTTTTGAAAATATAAATCAGAAGTAAAGATGGTATGTCCCCTACATCTATTTCCCACCATTCCGTACTCAACTTCGTTAAATACGGAGAACTTCGAAGAAATATTATGTTTATAATTTTTTTATATCATTCATTTTTTATATTAATTAAAAGATAAAAGTGATTAATATAATTTTACATTAAATATGATGTCAAATATTACATTAATAAAGGTAATGTATATTTCTTTGTCTAAACGTGAATCTAGATAAGTCAATTTGATACGAGCCTAGTATTTGATCCGCCAATTAAGAGGGGTTTAATGTACGTACGGTTTCCTGCTTAAGATATTATTTGGAATTAGACGGATCGTATAACAAGTTCAAATAACGGAAAGCAGCTGTATTTAATCATAAAATACCTTTGATTTGTGATAGTCGGTTGTCATCGACATCTATTTCGAGGGGGTATTCTGGCATCCACACTGTGAATCTGGCCAAACCGGTGTAAGTGCCATACTTCACTATAACAGAAGCATTCGAAGAGCCACGTATTTCTGATCCATCCACGTAGACGGAACTGCACGACGAGGACACCTGAATTTGTTTAAAATGGTAATTATGGTTCAGTAATAGTATATTAAAATATGCTTTACGTTTTTTGGTTATAAACTCTAGTGATTATACAGCTGAATTCTCTTTATTTATAAGCCCTCTTGTTTTTACTTCAGTTTTATAGTAATTGTCTATGGATATTATTATCATTATCCGGACAATATTCCTAAAAGAGCCCTAATTCTATGGGGAGTACCTTTAATTTTAAATAACGCCGAAAGCTTGCGTGTTTTACCTTATGCCTCCCCTAAGTGGTTTTCTGGTTTCCTCCAAAAGTAATTCTTAAGCCATTCCAAGATTTGAATTGTTATGTTTATTTAGTCCTATTAACTTTAAATTAGGTTTAGAGTAAGTTAATATTAAATTTATTTTAATCTTTACAAAGAAAGCTTATAATTTTTTCAATGTCTTACTTATTTTTTATTTTAACAACATATTTTTTTTTCATATGTTCATCCAGAAAAATCAATAGACAAGACAATTTATTTCAATTTTCATAAAGATATAAAATAAAAAATTATTACGATGTATCGAACTTTTTACGGAAAATCCGTGAAGCGTGCATTTTATACAAAAAAAGTTCTCACTTTTATAAAAATAAAGCAGAGTTGAAGTTTATAGAATAGATATTATTGCCTTTATAAATTTACCTTTAATACACTCTCATCTTCCGAGTGGCAAGAGCTTTGTAACGTGACGTCAGCCACCTGACCGGCTTGAGATACGATTAACACTTTCATAGCCTGAGAAACTTGTCTTCCTGTGAGCACAGCTGTGTTCAGAACTTCCCAATTCTAAATAGATTAAAAAATACAAGTTAAGGTTAGTCGTGGTGAAAGGGTCCAAGTGTGTGAATGTAAACGCAACTGGTTGTGAGTTCGATCCTTACTGGAGGGAATAAAATATTTATTTAAATTTATGTTTTTATTTCTTCGTTCTGGTTTTGAGGCAAAGCGCATCACTGAGTTCCGCCATTCAACACTCAATACCTCCAGAACAACAGACACTCAATACCTCAGCGAAAAATAGGTAACGGAATGTCTTAACACTAGGTTCCCTCTGCATACACTCTACTTACCCAAAAAAAAATGCTTACAAAAACAGTAAATTCAAACGCAAAACAAAACCTGAAAAATATTAACATCCGAATAACATAACATGACATCATACGTCTCGAATGGCAATTAACAATTATTGTGCTCAATTGGTAGAAAATTATTCTCAATGAATATTTGAGTTGATACAACGAGAGCTCTTAACACTATAACAACAAAGACACTATTTAATAAAAGCGGCGCTTATTCGCTTATTATGTGCACGCAATAAAACCCAGTTACTGGTTTATTAGTGGAGGCTAGTCGTGGCGCAGCGGCACAAAGTGTGACTGTAAAACCGACTGGTTGTGGGTTCGATCCCCACTCGAGGAGACGAAATATTTACTTTTTATATTTCCATTTTCTTCGCTCTGGTGTCGAGGCAAAGCGCGGCGTTGATTTCTGCCACTCAAAACGCAATGCCTCTAGAATTCGGCAGAAAGTGGGGAACGGAGTGTCTTAACACTAGGTTCCCTCTGCCTACCCTGCTGTGTGCGGGATACAGCGTGAAGCTGATTTATTTAGTTTATTTACCGGTATATTAATCTACTGTTCAGAACTGTGGAGTGTCCATCAATCATCAAACTAATATGAAATAACGGGCCACCTGAAGTGGCTTCCTCCTATAAGTTTAAGCGATAAACGATCTCTCAGTATAGTTTGGAGCTCATATTATTTTAACTTCTTAACTACTTGTCTAAAGCCATATATAATTAACTGGTGTCACTTAGCTGATAAATATTTTTAGGATCAGAATAAACCGTTCCCCTTGACAAGTTTCACGTTCTATTTTCGGATAAAAAATACGTTTTAGAGTAAAATACATGTTTAGAAGGATGAATTAATTAAATCTATACATTTAAAAATAAAGGAATCAATTAGCTTCATGCTGTATCCCGTACACTGCAGGGTAGGCAGAGGGAACCTAGTGTTAAGACACTACGTTCCCACTTTCTGCCGAATTCTGGAGGTATTGCGTGTTGAGTGACAGAACTCAACGCCGCGCTTGTCCTCGACACCAGAGCAAAGAAATGGAAATATAAATATTATAAATTGATGTTCATTCGCGATAAAATATTTGCAGTATATAAAAATCTACCTTTGAAATAGGAAGCACAGCTTGAATATCATCTTTTTCAATATCGAGTCTGGTATTGACTCTGTGTTCGTGAGGCGTCTCTTCGGTAGTAGATGTAGAGCTAGGAGCCGTGGATACTTTTGCGGACCAGCTGATACGTGCCGTTCCACGACCAGATTCTCCTTCTGAACCTTCGGCATCCCCTTCTCCTTCGGCTCCAACTTCCACGAGCCATGTGAGAACTTCTTCCCACCCAGGTCCACCAGCTCCAGTGTTTTCTTGTATATCACTAAGTGGTAAACAAAATGAAACAAATTGCTTTAAGTTAAAGTTTAAGTATAATTCAAATGATCTAGGCTTTTTAATAAAAAATATCATTGACGCGAAAAATGGTATTATTTTTACATTGCGAAAATTCTTGACTGCACCCTTGACCTAGTTATGTAGGCGTGAAAAGATGAAAAAGACCTCTTTTTTCTGTAAGAACTGCTAGAATTTAAGAAAAAAAGTCGCTAGCAATTCGAAATCCTTCACAAAACTTCAGTGTAAAATGGCAGCCCATTGTGCCCATTAACAATTTTGACACCCAGCCAGAACTACTTGACCAGCACTAACTGTGAAATTCAAAACGTTAAGTTTCATTTTAGATGTACCGACATCCCGGCTCTATGCCAATTTACTACTGTAAGAGCAACGCCGCTTTATAAACCGAAATGTGTAGAAATTACTTACAAAAAGATTTTTAAACGATGCAAGCTGGGTATTAAAAACTGATTCTTTTGAAACGTATGTAAGATTATAATTTTAAGCGTTCAAGTCATCACGTAGATGTATAGTTATTTAAAATCTTAAAAAACCTTTTGAATGATTGATTTACTAATATTTAGTAAAGATAATGATAACAATACGCAATAGGTATAGTAGTAGAAGCTATACTGATGGTATAGCAATGTCAATAATCAATAAATATGTAATTTTACACCTGTAGTAAATATATTTATGACATATATTCTTCGAATATAATAATTAACTTAAGTTAAAATCAGCTTCACGCTGTATCCTGCAGGGTAGGCAGAGGGAACTTAGCGTTAAGACACTAGGTTCCATCTGCCTACCCTGCTTTTTACTATATCTTAAATTTAGATATTAAATATCATCTATAGGATTACTTTGCCTTTACAATACTTAGGAGTCTCTATCATTTTTTATAATATATGATAGTTTACCGATTTATCATTGTAATTCTTATTTATTATATAATTTGTTTGTTTGCTATATTCATTTGGAATTCAGATGTTTCTAGACGTAAAACTTACGTATCCAAGCTGTCGTCATCCCGTAAAGGTTGTTCCAGACGCGTTGCGGTGACGGTTGCTGCTCGCGGTTTCACTTCAGCTGTTACAGCCCAATGTGAATTTGCGGATGTGACACTCACTAGCCTCAGTCCGGATTTTACCTTCATTCTGTTAAAATAAAAAATATATTTAGACGCCAGCCGTGGAACAAAGTGACTGTAAACTTAACTGGTTGTGGGCTCCACCCCCATTCTGGGAAATGAAATATTTATATAAATATATTTATTTTTTTCATTTCTTCGCTCTGGTGCTGAGTTTCGCCACTTAAAAGGCAATGCCTCTAGAATTCGGTAGAAAGTGGGGAACGGCGAAAATATCGATGTGGCTTAACACTAGGTTCCCTCTGCCTACCCTGCTGTGTGAGGAATACAGCGTGAAGCTAATTTTTTCAAATATATATTTAAACAGCCTAAAACATGCCCCAAAAATGAATCTACTTAATGTAAGTTTTATGTTAAACTAACGTGGTTATAAATTTTCGCTTAGAGCGAGCGATATTCCCCAGCGATCCAAAGCCTCATAACTCAAAAGTAGGAACAGATATATTCGCTGAAGTTTTGAAGCAGGTGCTATTAAACTATGGGTACTTTGAATATAATGCGTTTCTATCCTTTAAAATGTATCCAAACATAAGTAAAATAAGCCTTTTGGTACGGCGATAAATTTTACATATCTGTTTTTTTGTCAGTTTCACATCCCTATATTCCGCACACATCAGTGTAGACAAATGGGTCGTAGTGTTAAGACACTCCGTTTCCCAGCTTACCATCGAATTTTGAAGGCATTGCATGTTGAGTGGGGGAACTTAGTGCCGCGCTTTGTCTCGACAACAGAGTGAGGAAATGAGAATATAAAATATTAACATAATCAACGGCCACATACTCGGAATTGACAAAAGGAACTGCAGATAATTCAAAATATTAACGTCCACTTCATATTTTAAAAAGAAAAAACAACCGTTTTAATAATCAATTAAGTACAAAAAAGGCACGGACAACTAAAGTCTGTGGCGCATAACAACTCAATTAGAAAAAAAAATTAAATATTTAATTTCCTCGAGCGGGAATCGAACCCACAACCTATCACGTTTACAGAGACACTTTACCACACGATTTGCAGAATAAGAAACGGTAAGTTACTTCTATAATTAGCGTTTATTAATAACTTAAACGTTCCACGAGCCGTAGATTAAGTCGTAATTTTTTTTTTTTTAGCTTCACGCTGTATCCCGCACACAGCAGGGTAGGCAGAGGGAACCTAGTGTTAAGACACTCCGTACCCCACTTTCTGCCGAATTCTGGAGGCATTGCGTGTTGAGTGGCAGAACTCAACGCCGCGCTTAACCTCGACACCAGAGCGAAGAAATGGAAATATAAATTTAAGTAAATATTTCATCTCCTCGAGTGGGGATCGAACCCACAACCAGTCGGTTTTGCAGTCACACCTCGTGCCGCTGCGCCACGACCGGCCTCGTCGTAATTACATTCGCAAAATTTATTTTTAATTCTCAGTTTGCCATCACTGTAACGAGTGCGAGGTTTTAACAGTTGCTAATAATGGGCAGTAAAATGTAATAAAAAATAACGATATATCAATGAAATATTTGTGTTTGCATTTAATATTAGGTGCTTTCGCATTTTTTTTCTTTTTTTGAGGCCATCCGTGGTGCAGGGACACAGGCGTGCGATTGTAAAAGGGTTATGGGTTCGATTAACATTGGAGGAAATGAAATATTATCATATGCTCGCTCTGGTAACGAAGTAAAGAGTGGCGTTTAGATCCACCACTCAACAAGCAATGCATCCGGAACTCAGTGAAAAGTGGGTAATGGAAGTGTCTTAATGGGGACGGAGTGTCTTAACACTAAGTTGCTAACAGCTATAACAGTGGCAGATTTTAGGGAATGCTTTGTAAACTAAAAATTATAATAAACTCCTTTATTTACTCCTCTAGTTATTTTGTGCAGGTAAGATTTAATTACGTTGAAAGATTTCGTATGAATATTTATAAAAAAAGGCCAATCGTGGCGCAGGGGCACAAAGTGTGACTGTAAAATCAACTGGTTGTGAGTTCCATCCCAACTCGAGGAAATGAAATATTTAATATTTTCTTCAACTTTCTCAACACGCAATACCTCCAGAACTCGGCGGAAAGTGGGAATCGCAGTGTCTTAACACTCGGTTCCCTCTGCTTACCCTGCTGTGTGCAGGATACAGCATGAAGCTGATTTTTTACTATTTGTATACTGACCTTATAACTACATGTCCAATAGAATGACCAGTATCACGACGAACAACAAAGGGTAAGTGTAACCGAAAATGAGGATATAGTGGTGCTCTCGGTAGCAGTAGTGCCGTGTCACCAGCTCGCGCTTCTCTGTAGCCAGCACGAGCTCCAGCTAGAGTAACTGTACCCAAGGGCCAGGCCGGCTGAACGGAAACCTTGCCACAAACTCCTTCACCTGTGTCCCCACTGCTGGCCTCCGCCGCACTGTATGCTAATTTCATCGTTTTTGGCGGACGTTTTCCCTTGCCATCTGCTGGCCACCACGCTGCAGGTACTGTCAACTCCGCTAGACAAGCGCCTTCTTCGCCTTCGGGACCACACGTTGCTGTTAAAGTTTTTGTTCCAAGACTTGCATGTAAAGTTATGCAAATGTGACGTGGTCGTGCTGCTGCTCGTCGTGCACCTCCCTCGCCACCAGTATGAAATAGTACTCTTAAAACTGGTGCATCTTTGGGTAGTTCACGAAACACAAGGTGCGCTGATACATCAAGTCGGTGCGCTGTGGCATCTTGTAATTCAACTAAAGTTGCGTTCCTTTTGGGTGGTTCAAGAGGATCCGGTACAGCGTAGCGGGCAGGTACAGTTTGCTTTGTAGAAAAAGGACCATACGTAGCCCGAACAGAAGCTGGGGAAGAACCTTGTAAAACTGTGAACCTATCAAGTGAGAGGAGAGCCCCGGGCAAGGCAGTCCCCATAGGTTCGGGTGGTGGACCAGCTCCATTCCATCTCGCGGTGTGCTTCAGAAAAAATCCACTGTCTTTATTTTCAAAGTGGACTTCCACAGCAAATACTATTCCTGAAACAAAAAAGATAAATTTGAATAAAAATGTTATACATTTTTATACATATTTTTTATTAAATTGGCGTGAAACTGTAAACTTTATTATCCTCAAATCAAATAAGTAAAATTATTTTCATATATTTTATTTATTATCATTATAAATTGGTTGAATTCAAATATAAAATCATTGAAACTAGCGAGTCGAATTGAAAACAGATTTAAGCCGCTAAATGTATGAAAGATATACACAAACTCAATTAGTAGCGCAGTTGGAAATTTTCTCCGACGAATACAACACCAGACAAGCGTTAGACATGATCCCATCATTTGCCTCGGTTATTGCCAGATTTATGTATATAATTTTCTACGGACAAATGATTAACATTGCTCAGCTTCACGCTTTATCCCGCACACAGCAGGGTAGGCAGAGGGAACCTACTGTTA
Source organism: Heliconius erato x Heliconius himera (assembly GCA_013421005.1). NCBI lineage: Eukaryota > Metazoa > Arthropoda > Insecta > Lepidoptera > Nymphalidae > Heliconius > Heliconius erato x Heliconius himera. Next base: position 11,614 of record JAATLQ010035334.1, read on the forward strand.
AGACATTTCGTTTCCCACTTTCTGCCGAATTCTGAAAGCATCATGTGTTGAGTGGCAGAACTTAACGCCGCGCTTTTCTTCGCTCTGATGTCGAGGCAAAGCGCGGCCATGAGTTCCGCTACTCAACACGCAATCCATCCAAAATTCGACGGAAAATCGGAAACGTAGTCACTTAACACTATGTTCACTTGCCTACCCTATTGTATGCGGAATGCTGTGTGAAGCTAATAAAAAAACGCCACCCAGCCCACAAAAGAGAACTAACTATCCATATACTTTGAGCACATTCCACTTTAAACCTATTTTAATTTAAAAATAAAAGCAAAAACGAATTTGAAATTGTTTAGTGTTAAATTTCCGTGTACAGCAGTAAGCTCCTTAATTTACACGGAAACGACTCCTCCGAGCGTACGACTTGTAGGCGGAATATAGCAAGATAATAAAAAAACTCAGGCACGTGACGCACTCAGAACAAAGAACACTTGCACAAGTTTCAATCTCCCCTTAGATATGATACCTTTATATTACTCTGTTGAAGAAAATCCTTCAAGTGAGTACCTCCACGTTTCATTATTATTTTTTCTTTTTTTTAAAACGATTTTTTATTCCGTTTTTTTTTGTTTCACGCTGTATTCCGCATATAGCAGTGTAGGAAGAAGGAACCTAATGTTAAGACACTCCTTTTTCCACTTTCCGCCGAATTTTTCGAGGCATTGCGTGTTGAGTGGCGGAACTCAATGCTGCGTTTTCTGCCTGGGTACCAGAGCGAAGAAGTGAAAATATTAATAAATAATAATTCATCCCTTTGTGTGGGGATTGAACCCACAGTCGTTGCGTTACAATACGGTGTGATTGTATTGCGCCACTATGGTCTCATTTCGATTTTTATTATTTTTAATAAATGAACTTACTTCACATATTTATATGAAAAGCAGAGCATTATTACGTATGCACAAACAGTGCATGTATTGACGTCAGCCGACAGGTCGAAAGGCGAAATACCCTATATGATAAATGAATAATATTTATCTGTTAATGGTTTCCAATACATTTGACTATTCCCCTTATTAATAACTTTTAACTGTAAAATGATACGACACGATTAATGTTCATAAGAGCTTTCAATAAAATGAAAAATATCATTAGAATGTGATATACGCATGTAATCCAATATTTGGAATAAAAAATATAATTTTCATGTTGTTCCAATGCGGGTGGAGTATGCCCTTAAAAGGTCAGATATTGTAGGGGTGCAGTAGCACAAAGGGGTGACAGTAACGCGACGGTTGTGGGTTCAATACCCACTCGTAAAAATGATTAATTACTTATTAATATTTTCGTTTATTCGCTTTATCAGCATAGCAAAAGCCCGACGTTGAGTACAATCACTCAACACGCAATACCTCGAAAAATTCAGCGGAAGGTGAGGAACGGAGTGTCTTAACACTGGGTTCCCTCTGTTCTGCTATATGCGGGATACAGCGTGAAGCGATTTAATTTTAATTTATAACTAATGTGTACATAATCCGAACAAAAAATAATAATTTTAATGTTGTCTCAATGCGGGTGGAGTATGCCCTCAAAAGGTCAGATCCATAAAGACCGGGGCGCCGGATAGGGCCACGCCTGCCCATCACGGATTAATCGTGAGACAGTTATTATACGGAATTCTGTTTACCCGTGTCGCTTCACCCTCGTGTTTGTGTTTTATGGGATGATCAAAAAATAATATCGTTTATTTGTTGCAACAACGACCTATTTGCACTATTTGAAATGCAGGAGACGCAATTCAAGTTAATAAATGATTTTTGATATTTTTTGACATATTATTTATTGCATTTTTTTAATGCAATTACGTCATTGTTGCATCAAATATTCAATAGTACCAGAAATTAAGGTTAAATGCAATGGTTGCGAGTTCTATTCCCCGTGAATTAATAATGAATTTATTTTTATATCACCGTCGAGCCGCTCAATTCTGCTGCTTATCACAAGACAAGGTGTTGCACTTGAATTTATGGGAACTTAATCTTAGCAGAATATACAAGACGGTATATAACAATATAATATTAAGTTAAAATAAATATGATTTTGTCTAAAATATTTACATCAACACCTTTATTTTATTGTTTTATCCTTTGTGTTACAGAATTTAATGGAAAAAGAGGAACGGAGGGTCTTAACACTAGGTTCCCTTTGCCTGCTGTATGTGGGATACGACATGACGCCAAAAAAAAAAGAAAATTAATTATTACATTTAACATTTTAATCTGGTCGTGTAACTGTAACAACAGTTACCATATTGTTTCAGATAATGAAATATCGCCGTTTATTTTCATTTAAATTGCGTTTGAGATTTAGGTAAACATTATTACAGCATAATATTAGTTAAATGTTACTGAATTTAGCTTTGAAATTGTATAAAAAACCAATAAAAAGACGAAATTGAGGTGAAAGAATGGAGCGTAAAAAATAATGGCGTACTCCCCGTGTCGTGTCGGTACTGGGTTTAGTATGGGCAGCTTAAATAAATCGTTAGCCTTTTTGAATATGTTGGCAGAGCTCGGGCCAAGTGGGGTTAAAAAAATGTAATACCATAATCTAATGAATGTCCCATGCTTTCTTCCTCTTTTGTTAAATTTGAATTTGATTTTCAATTAATGATACCAGTTACCAGTCGTGGCGCATGGGTCCAAAGTGTAAGTGTAAGCGCGAAAGGTTGTGGGTTCGATTCTCACTCGAGGAAGTGAAATATTTATTTAAATTTATATTTCCATATTTTCGCTCTGATGTCGATACAAAGTGCGTTCAGTTCCGCCACACAATACGCAATGCCTCCAGAATTCGATGGAAAGTGGGGAACGGAGTGTCTTAACACTAGGTTTCCTCTGCCTAATCTGCTGTGTGCGGAATATAGTTTGAAGATGATTTTTATTTTAATTAATAATACACTTTATACCTGTAATATTCACATATATGTTTAGTTTAAGCCCTATATCGAAACATTTAACTAAACAAACTAAACTAAGTATACACAATACTAGGCCTAAAGTGTGAAAGTTTAAATATAGACAATATCATAAACATTAGCTATAGGTATATTATATATATATATATATATATATAAAATAAATCGCAAAACTGGTTTAGCGGTAAAATTTAAGATCAAAGCTTTGGACATCGTTTCAAGTTAATTGATTATAATCTTTCTCCGTCCCTAATCTTTAACTCGCCTAGAAACGAAATAAATCTCTAAATTAACTTTATCTGGCCAAAATTAAAAACAAAGAAAAATCAAAGATGCTAATTCCTTGGAATAATTTTCTTTGGAACAATTACGTTTAAAGATATAAAATTAAAAAAAAAAAAAATTAGCTTCACACTGTATCCCGCACACAGCAGGGTAGGCAGAGGGAACCTAGTGTTAAGACACTCCGTTCCCCACTTTCTGCCGAATTCTGGAGGCATTGCGTGTTGAGTGGCAGAATTCAACGCCGCGCTTAACCTCGACACCAGAGCGAAGAAATGGAAATATAAATTTAAGTAATATCACATCACATAGAAAATTATTAATAATTTCACATAATGACGATATTATAAATATTTTTTTATATAGATAGATGAATTAGGCAAAGACACGCCACCAACGTGACTCTCGAATCTCACTTTAGACGTTAACCTCTCGTGCACTCAACTTAAGGGCACTTCTATGAAGTTTCTTTACGCAATATATTTCTAGTAGTTGATTTATGTATAAAGACACTTAATATTATGTTGGTAACTCGAACGCAAGTTGCCAACCTGTTGGCAAAGTAGGGTAGAATGACTTTTTAGTTGTAAAATTTTCAGTTTACCTGTAAAAAATATATACAACAACAACATCGGTAAAATTTAAGAACATTTCTTTTAGTTTATAATACATATTTATTATATGTAGATACCTATATTTTATATACAAATATGAGCTGCCTTAAATTAAAGCCATAGATTATAATGTAATAAATTTTCGGCGGAAAGTGGTGAACGGAAGTGTCTTAATGCACTCGGAATGACTTAACACTAGGTTCCCAAGTTCCCGCTATCTACCCCGCTAAATGCGGGATTAGCTTTACAACGTGAAGCGAAAAAAAAACAAAATTAATTCCAACAATAAGATAAAAGCTAAACATTTCTTATACTGCGATGATTCATAATATATTCTTTTAGAATAGTCCACCTCCGCACATTCCCACCTTATACACACATACATACATACATACATACATATCTATCTATATTTGACAAATCCGACGTAGAATGCCGTGAGATAGTACAGCGCTCGATGCGTTCGCTTTCCTTTGCATTGTTAATACGTGCGTAGGTCTGTCTCTCAGTCCAAGTTTATTCGCTGCAAGTGTGTATAGTTGTATGTACATAACGGTACGCCTTCCTCTTCTGTTGACTACGAAAAATTACTACCGTGCTGCTGTTCATATATGAAGAGTTACATTCTTGCATATGATCAGTGAGGCCAGTCGTGGCGCAGCGGCACAAAGTGTGACTGTACCGGTTGTGGGTTCGATCCCCACTCGAGGGAATGAAATATTTGTGTTGTGTGCGGGATACAGCGTGAAGCTGATTTATTTGATCACTATAATATTGTTTTTTTTTCAGCTTCACGTTGTATACGTTCAGTAGAGTAAGCGGAGGAAACCTAGTGTTAAGATACTCCGTTCCCTACTTGCCGCCGAATTTTTCAAGACATTGTCGCATTACTATCGGCCTTATAATATGATTAAATTAAATTAAATCAGCTTCACGCTGTATCCCGCACACAGTAGGGTAGGCAGAGGGAACCTAGTGTCAAGACACTCCGTTCCAGATTTTCCGCCGAATTCTGAAGGCATATAATATGATAATATTAGAAAAATGGAATTAAGCACCAACATAGGTTATATAAAGGGTCTACAATAGAACGAAAGGTTCTCCAGTATAAGGACTTTTCATTGCGGCTAAAACTTCCAGCAGATTGTTAGTGCCCCTAATTAGTCGGGAAGGTGAAGGGTGATTGTGTGGTGACAAGTACGCCTTCCGCCTTACGAATTGTCGTGCTCAAATATCTTGTCTCGCTCATATAAATGCAAATGGAGTAGAACAACCCTTGATCTTTGTATTCGCACTCCTCGTTTGTCGAGTTGCGGTATATGGATTTGTAAGATTTACTTATTTGATTTATAGTTAAAAAAATGTTTCATATAAGCACTTACATAATATTTTTTTAATGTAAGTCGTATATTTATATATGAAAATGCTATTTTGAACTAACGTTTACAAGAAATATAATGAACAATAAACTGAATTTTTAAAATAACGAAACAATATCTATTTTAAATATAACTAAATAATTAGAAATTCAAATAATTAGAAAATCAAATTGTATTTACGGACGTAAACTTACACTTATGCTTTATACTTATTTAGAAAACGTATAAAAATTTGAACGTAGCGGGACTCGAACCCGCGCCTCCTGGAAACCGACCAGGCGCTCTGACCACTAAGCCATACGTTCTCGCCAAGCTATTTCGACGTAGCGAGGTTCGAGGAGGCGCAGGTTCGAGTCCCGCTACGTTCAAATTTTTATACGTTTTCTAAATAAGTATTTTTCTTTCCTAAGTGTGGAATAACACTTTAAAAATGTTTAAAAATATTTAAAAAATAGTATTCTCTCTTGCCAAACGATAATTCTTAGTAATTATCTGTATAGTAGCGGAAATTTGTAAAAATCTACCTATAGAGACACTAACACCATAAATAAGTTGTAACAAGCGTATAAAAATGTCGACGTAGCTTGGTGAGAACGTATGGCTTAGTGGTCAGAGCGCCTGGTCGGTTTCCAGGAAGCGCGGGTTCGAGTCCCGCTACGTTCAAATTTTTATACGTTTTCTAAATAAGTATTTTTCTTTCCTAAGTGTGGAATAACACTTTAAAAATGTTTAAAAATACTTATGCTTTATACTTATTATCCATTTAATTTAAAGTAAATATAATTTTAGTACATTTAGAAGATTAAAAATACTGACTTTAAAAGAAAGAAAATCTACAAAATCAGTTTACCATGAGAAAGTGATTTTCCAAAGCGATGGAAATAGGATTAGACAGGATAGGGGGACAGTGAAACTGATTCAAGACCTTTGTTGGTAGTAATATGCAAATGAAATTGACGTTACGTAGTTTACTTTAGCACTTCTATTCTATATACATACATTAAAGAGGATTTTTAAAATTCTCAATCAAATATTGTGTATAGTGATTTAAATAAATTTAGATCGATGTTATACGAGCCATTAAGTCTTTTGTAAATGACAATAAAGATGAATATCTTTATATTTTTTCTCCAAATTACTTTTAAAATTTTATAAAAAAATATATAAATAAGCTTCACGCTGTATCCCGCACACAGCAGGGTAGACAGAGGGAACTTAGTGTTAAGACACTCCGTTTCCCACTTTCTGCTGAATTCTGGAGGCATTGCGTGTTGAGTGGCAGAACTCAACGCAGCGCTTAACCTCGACACCAAAGCGAAGAAATGGAAATATATATTTAAGTAAATATTTCATCTCCTCGAGTGGGGATCGAACCCACAACCAGTCGGTTTTACAGTCACACTTCGTGCCGCTGCGCCACGACTGGCCTCGAAAACTTTATGCTTTTATGTTTATGAACCTTAAACAATTAAACAAATGTATTTTGTGTAACTATATGCTTTAAAATATTTTAGGGATTTATTAATTTAGTAGTAAGCATTTTAATGAAAAATGTTGGATAAAAGTATGAATTTGGAGTGTACAACCAATATATAAATATAGTTATATATTTATATTACATATACATATTATTTTGACTTAAATCAAATATAGACACCGCAGCACTACCGCATGTACCTACGTAGACACGAATATCAATTTCCATGTTCCCCACAATTACAATTTTGATAGTATTTTATCCAAATATATTGACTTGACCACATTAAATTTTCACTACGTTAGAAAATAAAATGTAATTTTACTTCAGAAGTTTTAATTTCAGTAGCTACACGACGAAGAAAAAGTAATTGATGACGACATTACTACCAGTGGACAAGATGATGGCCATCGAAAGGAAAAACAAAATTTACTAGTTCGGTCAAGGAACGTACACAAAAAAAAAACATAAATAAGTCGAAACTTACACGAGAAAAACAGTATAATGAGAAACGTAACAACAGAACAAAATTAGCGGAAACTTCTTTGAATTGTAAGTTATTTCGGTTACGACAATTATCTTTTTGACTAAAATAACAATTTAAAGCAGGTTTACTCCTCGGGCGTGGTTTAAAATAGTGTTGGCTATTTTATTACTTTATAAGTAGTTTTAAATTGTGAATTTAGGTTAAGTAAGAAGTTTTAGATTTCGTAGCTTAAAATTAGTTTTGACTGTGGTCTAATAGTAAAGCTTAAAATTAGTTTCGACTCTGGTGTAGGGACCAACAAAAATAACCAGAATGTTAATGGACGCTTATTTTCATTTGTTTTTTTGCATTTTTCTAGTCAAGTCAAAATTCTATTTTATAGTTTTAGTTCTGAGATTTGTCTGTACTAAATTTCTCTCATAAAATTAAATATAAATTCGGAAATCAAAAACCGGCACTACTTTTAGGTTTGTCAAGTACAAGACTGAAGCTTTTTGTCAGACATGACATTGACTAGGCAAATAGGTGCTTCAATACATACAGCTACACGCTGTATCCCGCACACAGCAGGATAGGGGCAGAGTGAACCTAATGTTAAGACACTCCGTTTCCCACTTTCCGCCAAGTTAATACATACTTACCAATAAAATAAGTATACCTACATATTCTATAGAAGGGCACTAATTTCATTGCTACATATAAATTGGACATTACATATATTTTATCAAAAAAAAAACTACTTTCTTAAGAAAAGAAGCAACAATATAAGAGTACGTATATTTATTTGATAAAAAAAATCATATAATCGTGACCAATTGCAGTAAGTAACGTGGAACCCTGCAGAGCACGCGCCGCAATCCCAGCAGGGATTCATACACTAATGTAACTAGACAACACAGTCCGTAAATAATCAAGCTTTAAATATATGAATGTAGAGTTGCTTTTGGTATTAAATAAAGGTATGAAAATACCTGTCGTCCATTGTAAATTTACCAAACAACAAAGCATATTCCTACGAATAAGGACATGATAATTCAAAAACATTTACCGCGATAACATGACGATGTATAAAAGGGTACTAAGTCATTCAAATGTATATACGTTGTAAGGTCGATGTAAGTCATGATAAATATTTTATGTTGAATATTTTTTAAAGAGTATATACTAATTCATATTGATGCCAGTCGTGGCGCAGCGGCACAAAGTGTGACTGTAAGACCGACTGGTTGTGGGTTCGATCCCCACTCGAGGAGATGAAATATTTGCTTAAATTTATATTTCCATTTCTTCACTCTGGTGTCGAAGTTAAGCGCGGCGTTGAGTTCTGCCACTCCACACGCAATACCTCCAGCATCCGGCAGAAAGTGGGGAACGGTGTGTCTTAATACTACGTTACCCTGCTGTGCACAGGATACAGCGTGAAGCTGATAAAAAAATAGTATACTAGAATAGTGTGAACAAACAACTTACAATATGAGATTAAATATAAAACCTCATTTGTAAAAAAATGTGAATGCTGTGTAGCAAAAAAAAAACATAGAATGGCTTTTACAAAAATACATGGTGATTGTATGTTTAATAATAGAAGTACAAACCTTCTGTTTCACACGGGCGACGAAAAAGATAGGAAATGAAAAGCGACAAAAGCGTTGCGGCTGGCTCCATCAGCAAGATTGCTGATATGCTCGTTACGTGGCTGCAGTGCCGGGGAACCTTTAGAAATGCACGTGCTACACTCTTGCTTTTAGACTTAATAAAGATAGTTCAACCTGTACCTCTCCCAGTTCATCCGTTTTAATGACTATAAGATATTTTTTTAACATTTTTAAAGTGTTATTCCACACTTAGGAAAGAAAAATACTTATTAAGAAAACGTATAAAATTTTGAACGTAGCGGAATTTGACCCCGCGCCTCTTGGACTTGGACGGTATCCAAAGAGGTGCGGGTTCAAATTCCGCTACGTTCAATTTTTATACGTTTTCTTAATAAGACTATAAGATATTTGAAAGCCTACTTGGCAATACAATACAAATTACAATATCCATCTATAATAGCGGAATTCATATCAACTATGAAATACTAGATCACAATATGCAAAATTTTATTGTAATCCGAAACAAATACCTAAATTTAAGTGGATAAAATTTAATCTATATTAAAATTCTAGTTTATCTGTAATGTTTTAGTCCTCTTAAGCCATTATAATTTTCAATTTATGTACAACAGCTACGAATGTATTTCTGAAATATTTATTAGAAGTTACTTTTTACTAATAATAGATGATCGTTTTTTAAATTGGCAAATAATTATTTCAATTTTAAGATAATATTAATAATTTAACATACTAAAAATACATACAATATTTCCTCATTAGATACATTAATATAATATATAGGTATATTTCAGAGCAGCATCTCTGGACTCTGCACTTCCCGATGGCTGGAGCAGTAATTTAATTAAGCCGAGAACGCATTAGAGATGCCGATGAGGTAAATGGGAACTTCGCTTTGCTATTTCAAACGTACTCTCGAGAATTTGCTTTCATTCAAAAGAATACTGCATCCACTTCCTTTGGGTGAAATGATGCAATAGTCACTTTAGTATTTTTTAAACAGTTCTATAAAATTTATTGCGGTTTCAGTATGTCTTGGGTTATTATACATCGTTAACTAAAATATATGATTCAACATTATAGATGTGAGTTCAAATATTTAACATTCAGAAATTACTTACATTAAATTATATTTATATTACTAAAAGTATAGTAATGGATAAAAAATATGACTCTAGACAGCCAAACTACAAAAAAGGTCAAAAATCAGCTTCACCCCTTTGTTCTACACAATTATTTATTTTCTCATTAGTATTATTTTCAGGATAAAATAACATTATCACCTTAAAGACAATATCCATACATTGATACCTAGTGTATCAACCAATTCGATAAAACCAATAACAGAAAACTGTTACTGGTTGAGTTGAGTTGAGTAAATGAGGAAAATGTCTTATATTTTCCATTTCCAAACAGCAACGAGATACAGTTTTATTATTATACATATATACAATATTGAAATTTAAATAGTCTATAAACTAATTTGTGTTCTGATATCTTCAGTACCTTGCTTTTTTTTCGATCATGAGGTTATTGCTGTTAGCCCTATTGGCTTTTACAGCGACACCGAGGGGGAGGAAAGAGGGTACTCTGTCCCTGAAGAAATGCAAGCACTATGTGGCTGCCTGTGAGGAAGTATCTTGCTCCGTGTACATTGCACTATATACTAATCTATATAATTTCTTTTATCATATAAAATAAACCAAAACAAAATTTGATCCATTCGTTATCATCAATCCGCTATAGCCTATCCACCATGATGTAGATGAGTAAAGTGACATCACATCCATTATCTATGGTTCCAGACTTCATTGGGCAAGCTAAAAGCCGCCGCCATCGGCACCGCACCAATTAACAGCATTTATAGGTACAAAGTCGTTATTTACTATGTACACACTACTCTGTACACTGTAGGCACGATCACGTAACGCAAAGCTCACTTATGTAAACATATAACTGGCAATTTGCACTAGCAATTTATGAACAAATATTGGTAAGCTTCTCGAAAATATTATTTTCAATGAAATTCTGTATTAAATTTTAATTTTTGTTATTTTTTTAAATGAACGCGTTTATACAATTATATAAAAAAAAATTGAATTATGTATGAGGCTAGTCGTGGCGCAGCGGCACGAGGTGTGACTGTAAAACCGACTGGTTGTGGGTTCGATCCCCACTCGAGGAGATGAAATATATATTTTTTAATTTATATTTCCATTTCTTCACTCTGGTGTCGAGGCAGAAAGTGGGGAACGAAGTGTCTTAACACTGGTTATCCTTTTTCTACCCTGCTGTGTGCGGGATACAGCATGAAGCTGATTGAATTATATATGCATGAAAATTAACCTAAATATGTACATTTTTTAACAATATTTTAAAACAAAACAAAGACAACTAATCATTTTCACCACTTTTTTACACAAAATTTAGAAACCTATATCGATCCTGCTTATTGAGTCATATTTTTCGTATTATAAAACACAAGCTCACCTGTATTAACGACGTAGCGTGTGAACTTACAGGCGCCGGTGTGAGATATTCATCTTATTTACATAACCGGACGTGTCCAGAATAAAATGGAAATGACCCCGGGCTGGGCGCGGGCGCGGGGCTGGCTTAGTGCAGGCGTCGAAACGCGAGCCTGTCAATATTGGCTAGATTTACAGATGGAATTCCATCACACGACATAACCATCCAATACTATGTATAGTACGTATATATGCGTATACCACACCAGTCAAATCAAAAACACGGCTTTTCATTGGACACAGTCATGTTAAAAGTTTTGATTTTTGAAGAGAAATTGATTCTCAATATTTGTATGTGTAAGGCCGTCGTGGCGTAGGGGCGCAATAGCTGTAACGACGATTGTGGGTTCAATCCCCACTCGAGGAAATGAATTATTATTTATCAATGTTTTCATTTCTTCGCTCTGGCACCAAGGCAAAAGTCCGGCGTTACGTCAATCAACACGCAATTCTCGACGGAGAACCGGAACGGAGAGTTTTAACACTAGGTTCTCTCTGCCTACATTACTGTGTGTGGAATACATCGTGAAGCTGATAATTTTTTTTATTTTAATTTAATATACGTGTGAGTTTAAACCAGTACAAACAGAGCGTAGGTGCTCTTGTACTTACTTATATGTTAACATTTTCGTAAAAATCTCTTCACAAATAAAAGTAAAACAGTCAAGCCAAGTCTAGTATTCATTAATTATTGCTGTACTGATAAATGACTTCTGAGAACGCGGTGCCACGTTCCCTGAAAACTTGAGACTTGGCGACATATCGCTCGCCTGCCCGTCTCAATTCCCCACTCTTGAATTATGCACGAGAACGCTTTCGACTTTTTATTCAATTCTCGAACGTTAAATAAATTTAACACTTCGATTTTATTTTAACTTCTTTGAATATTTGCAACGGAATGTTGTTAATATATTTTTTTATTTAATTTTAAACATATAAATTTATAAAAGCCATTCGAAGAAATGAAATTTCAAATATTTTCATTTCTTCGTACTGATGTTGAAGAAAAGCGCTGTGTTGAAATCTGCCACTCAACACGCAATACCTCCAGAATTCAGCGAAAAGTGAGAAGCGGAGTGTCCTAACACTAGACTCCTACCCTACCCTACTATACGGGCGTACAGTGTAAAATTAAAAAAAAATATCTTCACGCTGTATCCCGCACACAGCAGGGTAGGCAGAGGGAACCTAGTGTTTAGACACTCCGTTCCCCACTTTCCGCCGAATTCTGGAGGCATTGCGTGTTGAGTGGCATAACTCAACGCCGCGCTTAGCCTCGACACCAGAGCGAAGAAATGCAAATATAAATTTTAGTAAATATTTCATCTCCTCGAGTGGGGATCGAACCCACAACCAGTCGATTTTGCAGTCACACCTCGTGCCGCTGCGCCACGACTGGCCTGGCGTACAGTGTGAAACTAAAAAAAAAAACATTTATAGGTACTATGCAGTAAAAGTGAGGTGTCAAGATTGTAGATGTTGCAGCGATAGCCGATATGACGGCCTGAATGTCATCCACTTCGAAGCGTACACCTACAATGACTATAGCGGCGGATCGAACTCAATTTCACGCGTGATTTGTACGCTTTTATTTCATTTCCACTCGAAACGGATAAGCTGTCGGAAAAGGCCGAAACTTATACAACATTTACACTTAAATTAAATATAAGAATAGAAATGTACGACTCATTCAACGTTTCGTTTAGGGTATATTATATTTATTTTTATTATATAATTTAAAACAAATAAAGTATATTAGGATAATTTTATATTTAATAACTTCCAATATTATTTTATCAGTGGATTTCTTAATCAGCTTCACGCTGTATCCCGTACAAAGCAAGGTAGGTAGAGGGAACCTAGTGTTAAGACACTCCGTTCCCCAAATTCAGTGTCAATAAGTGGATTTCTACTAAACATAAACAAAAAGAGAATAAAATAACAAGCCTTCATATTGAATATTTATTTCAACTAATTTATTTTACTTCCAAGTACTTATGATACTTTAATCCTCGTGTTTCACATATACGTGTTTCAGCTTAAGACAGGAATTTCATGTGAGCAATGCTATGCCGTAATAGCGAAGTGTTACGTGACATGAAATGTTTTGGGTAACGTCTTGAGACTTAAGTAAAGTTGAGACGACAACTTAATATATGAAGTTGCTTTAGTAGGGTGAACGTGAAAACAAGACCTAGTAAACACGTAAAAAGATACATTTTTCCATTTTGGCTCTTATAAGTAGGAGATCAAGGCCGACGCTGAAGCAGAGCCGGTGGATCTGATAACATTCTTGTATAGGAACTGTAAATTATTGTTATCGTCCGGCTTAAGACTCGCATCTTTATTCATCGCGTACTTCACTTGTATTAATTGTATATAGCGTTTAATTAAGCAAGCATGCATTTAAATAAGCATGAGGTTTCTCTACTAATAGTCTTATCATATAAGGGCATATTTTTTTTGAATAAATTTTGTTCAATAAATTTCATATATTATGATAATATGGTATATTTTAGGAACCAGAAGTTGTGAAAAGTAAAAGTCAGGAACTTTACTCAGGATAGCCTCTATTATTTACTTTAATTATCAACTAAAGTAACCAAATTATAATTTACGTTATTACAATTAATTATAAAAAACTCGTGAGATTACGTTAAGCGATAAAAATTACAATTACCTTCTTAGTCCAAAGACTCTTAAAGATGTCAAAGAAAAGTTATATAAGAAGCAATAACTGTAAAACTATACCTAAGAGAAGACTAGAGATAACTAAGAGAAGACTAAAAATAACAATTATCTTCTTAGTCTGAAGACTCTCTAGTCTTCTCTTAGATCCCCTATAGTTTTACAGTTATTACTTCTTATATAACTTTTCTTTGACATCTTTAGAAGTGACAATTCAATTTTGATTATATTCGAGCGTCGATCGACCAAGAAAGCCGATTAAATGCCAAAAATATCTACGATTTTTTTTTCCAGCTCACGCTGTGTCACATATTTAGCAAGGTAGGTTGAGGGAACCTAGTATTAAGATACGCCGCTGCCGAATTCCGGACGCATCACATTGAATGGCGGAACTCAACGCCGCTTTGCCTCGGTACAGAGGGAGGAAATGAAATATTTACTATTATCGTTTCCTCACTGTGTACAAAGTGGCATTGAGATCCGAATGTGATAAAAATAGTAAATATAGTATTAAATATAATAAGAAGCTTATGTCAAAGAGAACCATTACTCTATTTCAGCACTGCAACATTTAAGTGAACTTTAACTACGACCTACTTTGAGTTTGCTTCTCATTGGAAAAGTAGGTTGGTTCCAAATCGGTCAATCAATTGCGTGACTCTATAATAGTATGCAATGACTTCTGTATTATGGAAAACGTTAAATTTATAAAAGTTGGTCTGCACGAAACCTTGTTATTTGTATTATAATTTTTTTAGTTCGACGCTGTATCCACAGATAGAGACCGCTGTAGCACAATGCAGGATAGGCAGAGGGAACCTAGTTTTAAGACACTCCGTTCCACGCTTACCGCCGAATTCTTAAGAGAAATTGCGACAGACACTCAACGCCGCGTTTTGCATCGAGACAAGAATAAATAAAATAAAAAATAAATCAGCTTCACGCTGTATCCCGCACACAGAAGATTAGGCAGAGGGAACCTAGTGTTAAGACACTCCGTTCCCAACTTTCTACCGAATTCTGGAGGCATTGCGTGTTGAGTCGCAGAACTCAACGCCACGTTTAAAGACAAGAAAATATTTAATATTCAATTTCCTCGAATGGTAATCGAACTAACAACCTGTCGCGTTGTGTGACTTTAAACCTCACCGGCCTGGCTTTTATAAATGTTTTACAATTTTAATGTCACATGCGATACATTCAAAAGTTACATAGCAGGCTTTACGGGAAGATCGTTGTCTATATCAATTATGTAAATGGAAGGCTCGAACAGAAAACGCATTTAGCCAATCCGGCGAAGCTCGTTGTATGGCAGGCTTCTATTGCCATTGGTCGCTATTTTCGAACTAACTTCGTTACGACAATTTAACAGTGATTTATCTCGGCTGTTAAAATAGAATATATATATATATATATATATATATATATATATATATATATATATATATATATATATATATATATATATATATATATATATATATATATATATATTTATATATCAAGGATTCTTGTATTACTTTGATAATTAAAACGTTAATTATAAGACATATCAGTATTTATGTTTATGCGGGAGAAAGCCTGAAGCTGAACAACTACTTGATTGTTATACAACCGTATAACAATAACATATATCATCATAAATAGCTTCAAATATAAAATGTTTTATCTATATGGATATAACATCCCATTTGTAACTTCGTTGATATCCAATTTTCGTGAAAGAACGTGACTAAATGTATTTTTAGGGTCTCACAGCGCCGTTCCCCCATCTTAACATACTGATAGCAATGGTGGCAACATTTCGAACGGCTTTGATGATATCGCGCTAACGTGTCCCGCCATAATCGATATTGCAGCGGAATTGGAGCGTCTGTCATTTCTATTTTTGTAGTACGTATCTAGGTACCTACTCTATTTGGTTGACTAAATTGGAAGACTAAGTGAATTGTTACTGGCATTCCCCCCTTTTCATCGCAAGATAAAAATTATGTATTAAAATAAAAAAGTTAATATGGACAACACGTAATACACACACACACTGCCAATATTGATTTAAATACTTGCGCTAAGTGTGATCTTATGACGTTTTAGAGAGTGTCTTTAGATATCGCTAGTTTTCAAATTCATTATGACGGAAGGTAAACGCAGATTGGCAAGTAATTCATGTTTTCGTAATTTTGAATAGCAGAAAATTTTTCTTTCGCTTTTGCTTGGTGGTGAAAATACACGTAAGGTAAGGATTTTCTACTTGAAGTAATTTTTAATGTAAAATAGGCTTATTATATGACACAACTAACGCTAAAAGCGCATTCTTACCCATAAACTTTTGTCACAACTGTTACAATTAAATTCACATATCTATTGGGTAAGATGACATACAAAACGTGAGTATAAGTTGGCATACTATGTCATCTTGCACTTATAAATAGGATCGATTAAGAAGCCAGAAGAGAAGAGCGTACTTAATGAAATTTCTCCATTGCTAAAGTCTACTTCTACAGGAAAGTCACGTGTGAACAAAAAAGTCAGTGGATCGCAGGTTATGACGTCTATGTCATCTTACCCTATAGGTATGTCGTCTTACACCGGTCGACCTAAGTGCGATTTATGTTTGTTTTTTAATTTTATGTTGCTTTGATTGTTCTGAAACTACAA
>JAATLQ010035335.1:0-28315 GCA_013421005.1 Heliconius erato x Heliconius himera
TACAATATAACATTCATACATCTATATACAAGACAGTCACAGGTCTTTCTTACAATATTTTTCTTAGCGAAATATGTGCAATTTACGATTGAATAAACCTAGTAAAAGTCTATTGTAATTTAGAACAATTTGCTTGCTTGTGGCTTCGAAAGCACTGAGATTGTTCTGATAATAAACATTCCAAGAAAAGTGAAATTTATATCAACTTAGTTTCTTCTTTAAAAAAATGCATACACTCAACAAGTATGAGTAAATGTAGAACATTATTTGTAATACTATAGAAAATAGTCAAATTATAGCAAATTTTCCGCGTATAGTTATAGCAAATCTATCAATTAGAATCAGAAAAGTCAGTGCGTAGCAAAGTAGTTGTATCCTAGAAATGAATAAGTCGCATCCGGGCGCATTGCACGCGATATACACACGCACTCACACATCTTCTACGCACAACATTCTATATTCCACTTTTCAAAAATTAACTAAAATAATCAAATATTTAACTAAAATATATTATATAGATAGTATTAAAACGTTCGATAATTTGTAAAATTTATTTTAAAAAAATGTTTAAATGTTGTAAAAGGTGTACTACAATTCCACGAACGGCCAAGTGGGTGCGCGTGCGCAGCGACAGCCCACTTGCGCGCATCCTACTAGCGACCTTGCGGCCGACATGCGCCCCGAGGTTTCACTTCCTGTCCATTACTGAAAAAACTCGCTATCATACTATTTCACTTACAACTACAACTAAGATGTATGTAGTGACAATTTTTTTTTTGGTGTTTTTGATTGACATCAATGTTTATTAAAATATTTAATATAACATATGAAACTTATAAATTAAAAGATAATTTTGACTTTTCGATATTTTTTTGTGCATGGCACTTTTTATTTTTTAGAAATTTGAAACACGTAGTTTTTTTTATCTTATGTATGTAAACATTCCCACAAGTGCAAATCAGATTTCACCTTCACCGGATGGATATATTGTTTGGTGATTTTCTTAAAATAGTTATAGAAACCTTAGAACAAATAGAACCTTATTGGATGTTTGTAAAAGCTAGTTGAGGCTATTATTTGATTTTTACCAAGTTTCTTATTACATCATACTTTCCAAGTAAGAACAGCTTTCTAATTTGAATAATAATCATAATCTAAAATAAAGAATATTAAGTAAACAATGCTTATCAGATTGTATATAATCCAGTCCGGTCCAGTTTCACGCTGTATCTTGAGAGGAATATACAGAGTTCACTCCATTTCCCACTTTCCGCTGAATTCTGGAGACATTGCGTATAGAATGGCGAAACTCAACGCCGCGTTCTAGCGATGAAATTAAAATATAGTCAACAGTCATAAAATAAAATTAGCTTAGCGTAGCGGTTACAGCATTAGTATTCAAACAAAACAATAATAAATCGCGAGTCTTAGAAAAAGTTTTTTATAAAAGCTTGTACACAGATGAACAAAAGGAAGACTGTAAGAGTTTATTTCGAATATAATTAATAACTAGGCTAGACTGACTCTCTACCATAAATCACTTGACTTTCTTCTCTCCGCCCATTTTGATAAATTGAGTGTTGAGTGGTAGAACTGAATCTCTATTATTTATCTAAATTTAATCAAATTAATGATCCTTAATCTTAATCATATGTGATTCTTCTAACATTTTTTCCTCGAATAGCGGTATAGATATAAATAAGCTTTAACATTTTCTTTTCAACTAAAAATCTACAACAATCAGCTTCACGCTGTATCCCATGCACAGCAGGGTAGGCAGAGGGAACCGAGTGTTAAGTCACTTTGTTCCCCACTTTCTGCCGAATTCTAGAAGCATTGCGCGTTGAATGGCAGAATTCAAAGCCGCCCTTTGCCTCGACACCAAAGCGAAGAAATGGAAATATAAATTTAAGTAAATATTTCATCTCCTTGAATGGGGATCGAACCCACGACCAGTCGGTTTAACAGTCACACTTTGTGCCTATGCGCCACGACTGGCCTCGATTCTTCTCAACTCTCCATCTAAATTCGAGACATTACGTGTTAAGTGGTGGATCATAACGCCGCGGTTTATCTCAGTGGCTATTAACTCACAGTCCACCCACGTCATACAGGCCTAAGAGCGAACCTATGACGTCAGATATGCATTATTAATACTAACACTACTCAAATTTGATGCTGAATTTTTTATTTGAGCTTATCGTTTACATGACTGCTGACCTACTCTAGTTCATGTTTACAATGTTATATTGACCTATAAAATATATATAGAACTTGATAAAAAAATATTTGTAATATATGTATTTTAACTGTTATATGTATATTAATTGACCAGCGAGGTTGTGGATTTGATTCCATTTTGAGGGTATGAAATATTTTTCAAAGTGGGAAATAGAGGTATCTTAATGGGAACAGAATGTTTTAACATAAAGTTACCAGGTTGCCTCTGCCTATTCCCTGCTATATGAGGTATACAACGTGAAGCAAAAAAAAGCAAAAATTAAGTTTCTAATAAAATTACTATAAAATTATGTAATTTTAAAGCGCATTAAAAGTACAAAATTATGAACCTTAACATTTTTGTCTGTTCTTAACAAAGAATAACTTCATAATCGAGATACGAGACAACGTATCCAAAATAATAAATAAATATATACAGATAAAATAAGGGGTAAAACTACTAAATTATATATATTTAGTAAAGATTCCACATCCAGGTTACTTGCAACTTGCCTCGATATCACCTTGCATGTCTCTAATATTTGTATTAGATGTTTATGAATACTTATTGTAGTCTATCCGTGACTAAGTTTGTTTGTTGTTGGCATTATGAAAGTAGCAAATATTGAAGCTATATATAAATATATAGTAGTAACTATGTTTTAACATTTTGTAAGCTGTTTTTCCACATTAAAAGTATTCAAAAAGAGTTGGTTCAAATCCTGCTACGGTCCAAGATAAATATTTAATACATTTTCTAAAAACGTATATTAGTTATGTTGTTTAATAGAGAACGTGCTTGGTGTGTTCGGCGATGAGATTGTAGGTTTTTTCAAGGTAAAAGAATCAAAAAACCAGCTGATGGAGTTCTACATCTTCAGGGGATCGCGGATACGTTGGTGGCCTTGTAAGTGAAGGTGCTTGTACGTAGATCTTTTCCAGTCCACTTAGGAAGTCCACTTAAGATAACACAGGTTAGGAGGAACATTAATTAACATTTATAATTTGCAAGTACGCGAAATTAATCATCTTGATGCATGCACGATGAATCTCTCTTTCTCACTCTCTCTTGGTCGAAGTCCTGTAAAAAAATACAGAAGATTCATCAAAATTTTCAGTAAGTATAGAAATAGATTGACAAACTGTTCTATTAAGAACATTTAAATAATTTAATAAACTCAGGTCAATTTTATTATTTTCGTATAAATTTAGATAACGTTTATGAGTAAGATAAAAGTTAAGATAACAGTTAAATTTTTTAAACTGTATAAGATGATTTATGTTTTTAAGTATTAAGCATGGCCTATAAGGAAATTATTTTTTTCAAATGTCCAAATAAAAAAAGCTTTTTGTGTCTAAAAGTACAATATCAAACATCAATATCAATAGTGTAATTTAGGGCAACATTTTCCTTTACTTTTAAACCACGTGTGCTGCAGCTGCTTTGACAATATAACGTCATTCGGGTCAATCGAAATTACTTTTCTTTTTAGATATTATCAGGTAACCATAACAGGTGACTACTGGGTCATATTTATGGTTGTAATATAAAAAAATTGTATGCTGATAAGGTATAATGTAGTAGATGGTTATAAATTGCAGTTAAGGAAAAAAAAATGCTACGTCAGACGTCCTAATAGTGACTTGAGTCAAACCATGATTCTTGATTGACATAAAATTTAAAACAGAGTGGTCCATGTTTTCTTTTGATTTCTTCTGTAAAATACATATAATAGTTAAGGAAATATAATATTTATTATAAATTGAAAGTATTCATACATCTCTCTCAATATAATTTAAATAATGTAACATTTAAAAAAAATCGTTATCAATTTAATAACGAAACGGAACGGAGTGTCTTAACACTAGGTTCCCCCTGCCTAACCTGCTGTGTGCGGGATACAGCGTAAAGCTGATTTATTTTAATTTAAATAAAGCTATTAACCTATATCAAAATTTTATGAATATAATTCAATGTCTGTCCAATGTTGCTGTTTTATTACAGTTTCAATGAAAAGGTTGACCTGAAATATGACTTTGCCCTTAGGCTAGAATTTGTGCGACTGTAAATTTTAAATACAAATTTAATTTAAAATAATAAACTATAAAACTGTAATTAAATGAATTCTTAATATTTTGATTCCTCTCAATATTTTTTGGCATGTGGACCTGAACACGTATTTTGTTCTGTTATATAATAGCTTAGAGACCAGCCGTGGCGCAGGGGCACAAGCGTGTGATAGTAAACGCGATAGGTTGTGGTTCGATGTCCACTCACTTACTTATCTAGGTCCACGCTGTATCCCTAGTGGGGTAGCCAGAAAAAATGGAGAGCTAAACGCTACGGTTTCTGCATGCCTTTTTCGCCTCGTTTACTGTGACTTCCACTCGAGGAAATGAAATATTTAATATTTTCAATTCTTTCCCTTTGGTATCGAGAATTCGGCGAAAAATGTGACGCGGAGTCTTTTAACTCTAAGCTTCCTCTGCTTTCCCATGCGGGATACAGCGTGAAACTTGAAAAAAAGCTGATGATAGCTCATTTGTCTTATAATTCACATGAACAATACAGAAAGGATAACATAGTAAGTACTGTCAGTTTACAATATATTTTATTTTCAGTTTCACGCTGTATCCCGCACTCAGCAGGATAGACAGAGGGAACCTAGTGTTAAGACAATCCGGTCTCCACTTTCTGCCGAATCCTGGAGGCTGAGGGATGAGTGGCAGAACTCAACGCCGCGCTTAACCTCGACACCAGAGCGAAGAAATGCAAATATAAATGCAAGTAAATATTTCATCTCCTCGAGTAGGGATCGAACCCACTACACTCCCCAGTCACACTTCATGCCGCTGCGCCACGACTGGCCTCATATATTTTATTGTAAGACATATTTTTACTTACAAAGCGTCAGTAACAGTTGGGTCTCATTTCATTGAGTTCTTGCCTTTTGTGGGTGTGTTCTCAGTGTTGGGTACATCATGAACTAGGTATTGTTCCGATGCTAATGGGTAACTGTGCATTGCACTACAAGTTTACTTTGTCATGCTTTTTGAATTCCTGGAACTTTTAATTACTTATAGTTTAAGTATAGGTTTGGTTTAGATTTAATAATAGCTATGGTGACCTAACAAAATCAAAGAGGTTGATTGTGGGTTCGATCTCCACTAGGCGGAATGAATCTTCGCTCTGGCACCAAAGCAAAAGCCCGGCGATGAGTTCCGCCACTCATCACGCAATGCTCGAAAAACTCGATGAATAGTGAGAAACGGAGTATCTTAACACTAGATTTTCTCTATTTTGCCTTTACTCTTGATATATGTAGATCCTTCTTTAGGATCACCCTACAAATGTCAAAACTACGTTAACTAAATAGCAATAGTAATTATAAAAAAATTACCTCTCTTCTAAACACATTAATCAAATATAATAAATAGCAAACGACGACCTTTAATAGTTACTAGTATTTCAACGATCATTTTAAATTATTCCACTTCAATTTCCAAGTGAGAGATAAAGATATAAATTAAATTATTACATTACAGCCGTCGGTGTATTCATACTTCATACTCTTGAGGTCAGTCGTGGCGCAAAGTGTGACTGTAAACGCGACTGGTTGTGGGTTCGATCCCCACTCGAGGAAATGAAATATTTATATAAAATTTATATTTCCATTTCTTCGCAGAGCGCAACGTTGAGTGCAGCAGAGGCAGGACACGGAATGCCTCCAGAATTCGGCCAAAAGTGGGGAAAAGTGGGGAATGAGTTAGGTTAACATTAGGTTCCCTCTGCGTACCCTGCATAGTGCGGGAACAGCGTGAAGCTGATCTTAAACGATTTCACATTAATTTCCAAGTAAGATATAAAGATACAAATTAAATTATTGCTTTACAGCCGATCAGGTCGAGGAGTAAATACGAAATGTTTTCGCCAGATATCAGATAAAGCTGAACTTGCGTAACCTTCAACGTTGACCCTAGCTTCATTCATCACACGGCCTTTAATTTCGACTCAATCAGTTCGAAAATTTGGTATGTATGTAGGTAGACTTTCTCCGGATGAAATGGGTGTAGAGAGGGGGCCCGACCTTGTTAGAGGGAGGTTGACACCTGCGCAAGAACCACTTGTCACTCTCTGGCCGGCGCGCGCGCACCGCCGCCTCCTTTTTAATATATATTTATATAACTGGCGTGATAGCACGTGCTTTTAATTTACGAAATTTTTACGGTTTCGGGAACATTATTTTCTGTGAGAACTGTGACCTTGTGTGTGTTCATTTGAATTTGGAAGACGCTACGGTATGTCACTTTTTGTTGTTTTTTCTTCATTTTTAATAGTGTTTTGAGTGGAGAGTAAGTAAATTTGAACATCTCGTTTCAATCAATCAATCCATGAACGAGACATAAGATAAATTGTTTTACAGACAAATTGCAGTAAGTCTGAGGGAGTATTATTTTAACATTCACAACACAAGAAATGGTCAGATTTGTAGGTCGAGAGTGAATTATACGAGTTCCTATTGAATATGTTTACATAATTAAGGAAAACTTTTTCTTTCTGCCAATTTTTTTGTATAATTTTAACTTTCTTGTATAAGTATTTTGTTTTAGATATATGTATTGGAGACAAGATATGTTTTCAATATATATATTTTCTTTTTGGAATATTTTTTAAAATTACATAAGTAAGATAAATATTAATTCAAAATTCATCAACACTAAAACATATACCAACTATTAACAATTATATTGTTTTTAATATATTGTGCTTGATGAACGGAATGTCTGAACACTAGGTTCCCTCTTCAAATCCTGTTGTGTGTAGGATACAGAAAAAAAATATAATACTATAGTATTAGATATATCTAACACTAAGTAGTTTAGATCGTAGCACGCGACGCGACGGTCGCCGCACGCGCTATAGTAAACAAACCGAGAAATGACATTGACACTGACTCGAGCGCACTCAGCCTTGACATTAGGTTCGTTTTGTTTCGCTTGGCTGCGATAAATTTTATAAAATTGTAGAAAAATTGACGTGTGAATATATTTTTGTAAGTTCAGCATGTTTTTAACAAAAAAAATGGCTGAATTGTCTGATAATTTGAACATATGTTATATACATAGATAATAAAAAAAATGATATCTGGAATCAACAAACATCATATTTTTAATGTCTATATATCAATAAAGGGAAAAAGTGAGATGAAGATATTCATTTTGTATGTCTAAAACAAGTTATCTAAGTTTTTAAGAATAAAAAAAGGAATTAGAAAATTTGAGATTGTATTATTTATAAAAATATCTATTCCAGAGTATTAATTTGCCAGAAATATATTTTTAAACAAAAATATTTAGATGTAACTTTTGCCAAACGCTCGTTCTTTTATGTATCTCAAAGTTGCCGTTAAACGACTTTGTGTTCAATTATGAATGTATGTATGTAGCTATTTGATTTTACGACGGTATTTACTCGATAAGTTACCGCTTTTATTGTCTATATTCTCACGTTATAATCACTTTTGTAGACTAATGATCAAAAGTCTATATTAATTACAATTATATAGTTGGATACTAAACGAAAACCTGAATCTTTAGAAAATGAGCTTCACTCTGTAGCCAGCAGGGTAAGCAAAGGGAATCTAGTGTTACGACACTCCGTTCTCTACTTGTTGCCGAATTCTATAGCACTTTCTGTAGTATTGCGTGTCATGTAGCGGAACTCAGCGCCATTCTTGGCCTTAACGCCAGAGTAAATAAATTAAAATAAAAATGTAAATAAATATTTCATTTCCTCGAGTGGGGATCGAGCCCACAACCAGTCGCGTTTATAGGCACACTTTATGCCCCTGCGCCACGATTCAACCTAAATCTTTTTTTTTTTTTCAGAAATAATATTATATACTACTTATTTGTATAGTATAAGTAGCAGAAAAAATAAAATGAATTAAAAAGAAGAAAAAGAACACTAATACTTAATAATTAATCTTAGAAATAACATATTTGTAGATAACATGACCATAAAAACCTATTTTAAGACAGTCAGCAGATGAAATAAAATGAATTAAAAACAGGGACTATTTATCTAGTTAAGCTAATTATGTTATTCAAATTCATTTTAAATTATTGGCATCACAATATAACCCGCACATAGCAGGGTGGGCACAGGGAACCTGGGAACCTAGTGAAAACATTTCGTTCCTATTAAGAAATTTCTATTTCCCAATTTCCGCCGAATTCTTGAGGCATTGCATGCACCTATCCGCGGTTCAAATCGATACCAAAATGAACATAGAATATTATTTTCCCCCAAGACGGAATCGAACCCATAAACACACATTTTTTTTTATTTATCTTGTCGAACTCACAATCATTTCACATATATTTTATTTGAGTTATAGACGGTGAACTTGAGTGAAAGTTGTTAATGTAAACCACTATAAACCCGAATTTGACGATCTCGTGTTGATTTTACTTACAAATTAGATTTCTCTATGGCTAAAACAATTTAATGTTCTAAATAAAGAAAAACGTCTTTTTTCGTATAAAAACTAATATATTTATAATCTTTTAAATTTGAATTATTTATTACATGGATGTTAAGTTCATATAAAATTTAAAAGAGTTATAACAATTTTTTAAGATCTTATCATCTTATAATATTACAAATTATATAAAAAATTATAGCTTAATTTTTATTTAGTTTGAAATCGTAATAAGAGTCCATTGTGGCAAAGGAGCATAAGATTCCTAATGTAAAAGTGTTGATTGTGGGTTCGATTCCAGTTCAGGGGAATTAAATTTTTAATATCGTCATTTCCTCGCTCTTATAACGAGACAAATGCGACGTTGAGTTCCAACACTAACCACGCAATGACTAGAATTCCACAGAAGGCCGGTAATGAAAGTATCTTAATGGGAACGGAGTATTTTAACACTACGTACCCTCTCACTAGGAGTTTTTTAACACTAGGTTCCCTCTGCTTACTCTGCTTTGTGCAGGATACAGAGTAAAGATACAAAAAAATAAAGATATCTTAATACACTACGAAAAAGCGGCATAATGCGGCGTTGAGTTCCGCTTCACCATGCAATGTCTAGATTTCAGATGAATAGTGGAAAACGAGGTGACCGAACTCTAAGTTTTCTCTGCCTACATTATTAGGTACATGCGGGATTCAGCATGAAACTAATAAATAAAAAAAAAAACAAAAGTGAAACATAAAAGACCAGCCACCAAATACGTTTCCATTCATTATGGCACAGCCATTCATTGTTTTATTATATAACTTTCATAACTATTATAGTTTCATTATTGACTTACTTAATGTGAACGTGATCTGAATACAATTTTCAATATAGTAGGTTCTTTGATTTTACGATTATTACACATTTTAAATGAAACTATTAACCGGATTTATTTCTTTCTATATTTAAGATCTTCTTATCTAAATTATCTAAAATATTTTTTTTATAATCTTAAATATTAATATTTAAGATTATACATTTTTGAAAACCCGACGTTTCGAAACGCGAGGCAATTAAGAAATCGTTGGCGGTAGTTTGATATAATAATTATGTCAACTGACAGACGAATCCACCTCAAGGCTCAGTCTACCCGTGACCACGGACTACTGCAAAGTGTTCGAAACGTCGGGTTTCCAAAATGTATAATCTTAAATATAATTTTCAATATTTTTTTTATTTAAAATGTTTTAAATATTTAATAATACTCGATGTGTGTTCTAACTACTAATTATGCTTTGATATTTAAAAAAGAATATATAATTTACTAAAATAAATAATTTAAGTTTTGAAATAGAGGTCATTATGGCACAGTGGCACAGGGTTTAAGTTATGAGTTCGATTCTTTCGGTGTTTCATATAGGGTAAACAAAGCAATGTTGCATTTCGCCACGTAATATTATCAATCTGGATTGGAAACGAAGTTTTAACACTAAGTTTTCCACTAAATGAGAGAAAGAGTGAATCTTAAGAAAATTTTAATTAATAAATATAATACTATATTTACTTTTGAACTAAATTCCTGACATTTTCAAACGGAAAAATTTAATATATTATTTTTTATGATGTAGAAAGCTCGTTAGATCATTCTCGATCAATGTGTGTTTGATGGAGGCATGGCGTGTAGAGCGCCACTTGAACTGGTCCACAGAAACTAGTCCTTATAATCAGGACACACGTATATGTATCAATCATGAATCACGTAGAAAGAGTTAAATAAATAGCTTGACGCTGTATCCCGTACACAGCAGGTTAGGTAAAGGGAACCTAGTGTTAGAGCACTCCGTTACTCACTTTCCGCCAAATTTTGAGGCGATGGCGGTTCGAGTGGCGGTACGTAGACGAAGTTAAAACATAATATTATTATAGATACACGTTACAAATACTTATTAATAATGTTATTTTAGATTTTTGTAAATGTTTAAGTTACCACAACTAAACTGGACATAAAAAGCTGAAAAGCACGTAAATGCTTTAGATTATGACATTTTACCCATAGCTCGTCTCTCATATTTTGTGGGATGGTAAGAACCTATATGGTTAATTTTTTTACATTTTTATAGTGTTATTACACACTTGAGAAAGAAAAAATCAGTTTTAAAAGACGTAAAAAAATTTTACATTTGCATATAAAAATTTGAACGTACCTACCTGGATTTGAACCCGCGCCTTTTTGGTATCGTCCAAGCTTTTTACGTTTTTTTAGCCTAATAATATGGTAAACCGTACCAAATTATCCATGCGTTATCGAATGTAATGGTGATGGAACTTAACGCTGCACTTTATGCACATATAGAAAGATATCTGCCTTTTCAAAGTTATGTTATGATTCCTGTAATAAAATTTGAATCTACACATACATATATTTTAGTTTAACATGTCATCACTAAGTTTAGGCTTTTTATTTCCGATGCTACTATTGAGGCCAGTCGTGGCGTAGAGGCACAACGTGTGATTGTAAAATCGACTGCTTGTGAGTTCGATCCTCACTCGAGGAAGTAAAATATTAGTTAACATTTATATTTTCATTTCTTCGCTTTGGTGTCGAGGCAAAGCTCGGCGTTGAGTTCCGCCACTCATCACACAATGCCTCCAGAATACTGCGGAAAGTGGGGAACGAAGTCTTTTAACACTAGGTTCGCTCAACCTACCCTGCTGTGTGCGGGATACAGCGTGAAGCTGATAAAAAGTGACGAAATTAGACTTAATCTAATAAAATTATTCAAATTATTATGAAAAAAGTTTACTAGATCCGCTCCGTCAATACAACCCTAACTGCTTGTCGGTTCGATTGTACTGATTATAAAGCAAAGCTACAATTTCTCGCTTATCAAACTCGAATTGAATAAATATTGGTCAATTAAGTTTGAATTATCGATTCGTTTGGCCTGTTGTTCCGGAAACGTCATCTATTTTTTTTTATAGTGTTGGGATTTGTGATTATTATAACTTTAGCGTAGGTACTTTGTGGGTACCTTAGTAGAAGATAGTAATACTATTAATATTATAAATTTGAATGTTTATGAGGATGTATGTTTGTTTTACTTTCATGCAAAAGCTACTAAACGGATTAAGATGAAACTTTCAGAATCAGAATAATACAGACTACAATTGATGTAAAGATTTTGTATAATTTGGTTATATAGGCTTAAAAGAGCGAAGCCGCGTTTGGGTCACTAATAGTTCATACGTTTCTTTGCCTTCTCCAGTACGAGATATTGCGTGTTTGTTGCGTAGTTGTATTCTGAGATTTAATCATCCTTGCAAATTTGTTGAGTTAATGGAAACGTAACTAATATTTACAATAATAAAAAAAATGTAGTCAATAAAATTAGTATAATAAAATACTAAAATAATTTTACCTACTACTACTACTTTCATTTTCATCAATATACAAATTGTTACTAACATTTGTCAATATTTTAAAAATTTTCTATATATAATATTTTATCAGCAGTATTAAAAAAAATGGTATTCCTAAAAAATATTCACTAATCTACCGAAGCTAGGTCTATCTAACCCAGTGCTAAAACACTCCGTTCTCTAAGCATTTCTCCTTAAAGCACACTATCAGTCAAGTAAACAGGAAGCGTGCGTCATGCGTCGGCATTCGGCTAATAGCTGTTTAATCGTTACGTTAATAGGAGAAACTCACCTCCGGCCGATGTCAGGGTTTTTGTAGGGCTTTCTACGTTTAAGGTTATTTATATGTCTAATTATATGGATCACCGGATCTCTTTTGATGTATTTTCCGATGTTGAAGTTAAAAAAATAACTTTTTTAGCTTCATTCACATAGGAAATCTAGGAGTATAGTGTTAAAACACTCAGTTCCAATTTAGGCACTCCTATTTCCCATATTCTGCTGAATTTTGAAGGCGTGCTGAGTGGCGGAACTCAACGTCGCTCTTTGTCTTGTTACCTCTCTTTTGTAAAAAAATAAATTTTCATCTCCTCGAGTAGGAATCGAACTAACAACTTGTGGCGCCACACAGCAATTAAATACTTGCTGTAATAAAATAAATTCTGATTTTAATCAATTTAAACATTACAAACATTACATACAAAAAAAGATTGATACACAATAAGCAAAGTTAAAAATAATTTCTATGGCACAGTTCTGAATTATCTGACTGTATTTTCCTCATACTAACCACCTACTGGCGATCGTTGATCAATGAACAACAAAAATATACGTTATCTCAATCTTATCAATGGATCTCACAAAAAAAAGTGTTGTTACAGCAAAGTCAACTCTAAAAAAAATTCATCATAACTCGAAGAAAAGCCGGTAGAGAAAGTTGAATGGGCAGACGCGACTCATAGTATTGGTGTTAATAGAATATGTTAATAGAATACTACTAAATTGATATCAACAAAAACTACACTTTACTACTAATCTCTATTTATGAGATCCATTTATATGTGACATCTATTTAATGAATGAGGCCGTCATGGGGTGTGACTGTGACGTGATGGTTGTGGGTTCGATCCCCACTCGAGGGGATGGATTATTATTTATTAATGGGCACCAGAGTGAAGAAATATTTTCATTTCTTCACTCTGGTGCCCAGGTGAAAAAAGCCCGGCGTGGCGGAAAGTAAGGAATAGAGTATCTTAGCGCTCACTATGCGCGAGATAAAGCGTGAAGCTGATTTATTTGTATTTTATCTATTTAACCAATTTGCTTGAAACGTATACTACTGACTGTACGGTTGATGGCCATAAATAATTCTGTGTGACAAGTAGTTCGATTTAATCGGTTGTAAAGTTAATTATTGCTTTCTGTGTAAGTTTTATACTAATTATATTTTAATTTACTTTATTATATAAGTATATAATGTAATATTATTATAATATTTTTATTATCGAAGTTTATCTATCTAATTTCCTTTATTTTTGTGTTTTTTTTTTAGGTTTTGTATAAAATATATTAATATTACATTTCAAACACAAAATTTACTTTAATTTAGCTTTAAAGCACACAAGACCGACACGTATAGTTAAATAACATAAATTTTGAACTTAATATTTAGGTACTATATTTTCCTTAAAAAAAATGATATTAGAAAAGAACTACTATCCCTTTTGAAGTTTAGCAAAGCTACTACCGAAAATATACCGTAACGTGATTTCAAATCTGTTACAACAAAAAATCAATACATTTCAAATTAAGATATCCGATTGACTGCTCATCCCCCGCGGCGATACAAGAAAGGTGTAAAGAAATACGTATGTAAGGCAAGTCGCAGTAAATATATTAATTATACATAAATAAAAACTATATGTTTAATGACAATATTAATTTTTGTTAAAAAAAAATAAGAAAAGATAGTAAATAAAAAAAATGTATAAAGAACATTTTAGAAAAAATCAATGTAGCAACCACAAGGGACTCATTTTAATTATTAGTAATATATTGCTTATTATTAATATTATGTATAGTGGAAAAAGCATATGTGAATAAAAAAAATGATTTCTTTTCCAAAATAACATAAAACCTGATGTTTACCTAATGTTAAAGATAAACAGAGAGAACGAACACCACCAGTTTTTTTCAGATATTTCCAATTCCCATATATAAAAATATGATCATCTCGTTATAAAATAATAATAATTAACAAATTTAAATAAATCATCTTCACGCTGTATCCCGCACACAGCAGGTAGGCAGAGGGAACCTAGTGTTAAGACACTCTGTTCCCCACTTTCTGTCGAATTCTGGAGGCATTGACACCAGAGCGAAGAAATGGAAATATAAATTTAAGTAAATATTTCACCTCCTCGAGTGGGGATCAAACCCACAATCAGTCGCTTTTACAGTCACACTTCGTGCCGCCGCGCCACTACTGGCCTTTATTTATTTGATTTATTTTAAATTTAAATAGAAATAGCAACAGTGGTCTGCGGGCGACCTAAAACCAATCACTCGATAGCAATAAACTATGTTGTCAGTCGTGACAAATGGAGTGGAAGATTTCAATCGAATCGACATTTGTGTCAAGTGCTGTGGCTAATTTTTTTAATTACTTACATACTTGAGTTAGGAAAAACGGTTAATGATCACAAGTAAACAGATTTTTTTTTATTTTAATAAATTTGAGTTCTCAATTTCATATTTATGTATATAGAAAGTATAATATAAAAAAAAATTATTAAGTTAGTTCTAAAATGTATGTTCTGTTCTTGCTTTAAATTACAAGCAATCAGTAACTATTGATCAGTTAAATATTTTTATCGATTTTACCCAACTTTTTCAATAGTGAGGTTAGTTTTAGATTCTCTCTGTGTTTCACATATGGTAGGGAGGCACCCTAGTGTTAAGACTACTTTCCGCTCAATTTTCAAGACATTACGTGTAGAATGGCGTATCTCAATGCTGCTATTTGTCTTATTACAGGAAGAAATGAAAATTGCTCTTTCAAACGAGTGTGATCGAACCCACAACCGTTGTAGATGTTATTCCACAGCACTATGACCAATTGGCCCTCCTTCATTACCAAAACTTATTTTGCCAACTGACGCTCCTCCTTTCCGCTATTATCACTATCTCTTTTTATCTCTAATCATATTTTACTTTTTTTAAAAAAATCTTTATGCTAATACATCTAAAGCCTTGACATTTACGCATCCAGGCACATCCTGCGTATAAATAGAGCGGCAGGTCAGCTCGGAGCGACCTGAATAGCTACCCTCATCGACCTTGGCCCAAGCATATTTCAATCGATATAGCTAAAGAGATTTCCCGTATACAATACGTACGGTCGGCAAAAAAAACACTTTATGCATGTTGCATTTAAGAGAAGACAGGCTTGTGAGGAAACCTGAACCTGTTTACTTTTGGACCATTTGCTTTTTTAACCGACTTCGAAAAGGAGGAGGTTCTCAATTTAGCTGGTAATTTTTTTAGTACAATTTATAAGTAATAAATATTGTATAAGAAAATCTATAATTTAAATTTATATTTCCATTTCTTCGCTGGTGTCGAGGTTAAGCGAGGCTTAAGGCTTTGAGTTCTGCCACTCAATGCCTCAAGAATTCGGCGGAATGTGGCGACCGGAAGTGTCTGAATGACTTACGGAATATCTTAACACTAGATCCTGAAGCAAAAAAAGGATTAAATAATATAAGGTTTTAAACATTTTTTTTTTCTATTTTCATGAAATTACCACAATATAATATCTGTTTTATATTACACACACTGTAACAACGCTTTTGTAATACACTATTAACGTTACGTATAGTAAAATATGGGGTATCTAGAGGTTTATGCTTTTTTTGAAGTGGACATTACCTTTCATATTAAATAAGTACATGTAAGACAGCTTTCTCAAACTCCATAGCGAGGGCCATATCACATGTTTAAAACTACTCCGATTTTTATTTTGTAAGTATTTAAAATTTTTGTATATTATTTTGTGTTAATTATAATTAAGTATATCTTTATGTTAAAATATATGCTTTCGGAACGGAACAGAAGGGTTGAGATATTTCGTTCCCATCGAGACACTTCCGTTCTCCACTTTCCGTCGAATTTCATAGGCAATGTATTTCCAGAGCAGGAAAATTAATACATTGAATATTTGATTAAGTGTCGTAGAAATCAAACCCACAACCTGTAGCGTTGTTTAAAATTGGGGCAAACTACGTTATACTTGCAAGCTTTTATTTTACATTATACTATTTATGGATTATTTGATACATATCATATATTTATACTCAATCATCTTCCCAGATAGAGATATACGTTTATTTGACGCTACATCTGAAAGGACCCCATTTTCAAGTCAGCTTACATACTTAACTAAATATTAGACTAATAGTCCTCAAAATTTCAGGTTTGCTAAAAAATGACGTAGGTCTTGGGGCCCTGGGATCTTGGGTTGTATTTAGGTTGGATTTATACGAATTTGAAATTGCGAATTTAGTATGTTAAATGCCGAATTTAAAGTTGTGAATTTGATTCAAAAACTGTACCTACATAACATAAAGGCTTTATTTTTCAATTCAAAAATCAATTGTAATAATTTTACAAGAAGATATATTTTAAGTTAGATATATTTTATTTAAATTATTATTAATAAATAAAAAAAGATAAAGACAAATTATTCAACTTCTGTACGAGAATAAATATCAAATAATAATTTAAAACACCAAACAAAAAAACGCTTTATATTTTATAAATAACTTTCAATATATTGAATACAACAATTATAAATAACATTATAATATAAAAAAAGACACTGTCACACTATTTTTATATTTGTAAAAAAAATAATTTTCAGTTAAATAAAACTTTTTGTATAGCCAGCGAAAGTGATGAAATATCTAATTGGCTAATACAAATCGTCTTTTGTGTATATACAGTGAGTACAATGTATGGACATATTTCACACAGCTTCGAAACTTTTTTCTCCCAATTCAACGGGTGAAATTTGAATGAGAATCTTGTTAGATAGCGTTCGCACGCGTTTTATAGATATATATACTTTATGGTGAAGTTTAATTGTGTAGTTTTCTTTATATAATTGTTCGATTCATTTCGCTTTTGTTTCATTAGATTTGTGGTTTTATTCAGCTTCACGCTGTATCTCGTGTGTAGTATGTAGTATTAAGACACTCCACTTCTTACTTTCCGCCGAATTCTGGAGGCATTGCGTGTTGTGTGACGAAACTCATCGCCGTCCTTCGCTTCCATACCAGAGCAAAGAAATGAAAATATGCATTTAAATAAATATTTCATTTCCTCAAGTCGATTGCATTTTAAAACACGTTTAAAAAATGCTGCTAAAATTACATACACCTTTTGTCTTGACTAAATATATATTTTTGATAAACCAATTTGGGAAATCGATTTAATTTTAATAGGAAACTATTCTTAAAACGTTATACCAAAAAATTTAAATAATTAAATAAATTCATAAATAGAGTGTCTTAATATAATTCTTATGATTGTTATTTTAAAGTACTCAGTCAGTTCTTTGTTCTACATTTTCCGCCGAAGTCTGGATGCATTGTGTTGAGTGGCGGAACTCAACGCTGCACTTTCACTGGATATCAAAGCCAAAAAATAAATTATTTAATATTTAATTTACTCTCAAGCTGTCGCGTTTACAGTCAAACGCCTGTACCTCTGCGCAACTAGTGGAAGAAGACTACGATTTTCGATATTAATCCAGAAAAAAAATAGTTTACATCATATTAAACACAAATACATTTACTATTATAGAAGACATAAAATTAAACCAGTCTAAGCACACCCACGCGAAGGGTGGTCGGACATACCTTATAAATACCTCACTTAATAGACACTTATAAACATCGATATCGACAGTGGCGTAAAACATCGATACTCGTATCACTAATTAGCCGGTGAAAGTTACCGACCGACTGACCACAATCCGAACCAAACCCGATGTTTCGGCGGTACCGATTTTAGATCGATTCTACTTTCGTTTTTTGGTCACTCTTGCCGTTCACTGAGTGATTGAAGCAGTGATTTATTTTGTTACGTATATTCTTTGACAGATATGCGTTTAGTATAATCCCGTGGGAATTATTTTGTTATTAAAGTGGCAGCTCTTTATAGTATTAGAATTATTATTTGATATTATGTAAAAATGACATTAAACACTACAAACCACATGCACCAAATAAAAATGGGGAATAAAGTGTCTTGAAGCTAAGTTTTCTTGATTCTTGTTAAACTGATAATAAATATATAACTTAAGCAGACCTACATTATATATTTATTATCAGTGCTATGCTCATACACGTTTAAAAAAAATATTATAAAAATTACCATGTTATGAAATAAAAATTAAAGAATATTATGAAAATTAACATCCAACAGAGACGGCAACGGTGTATCTTGGGAGAAAAATGTGAATATGTAAAAAAAAATTGTCTTACGTAACACATTGTACCTTAACTTTTTATTTCCGTTTCAATATTATTTTTTTCAGCAATAAATGTTGGAGTTATTCTAAACCTGATAATACTAAATATTCTTATATCAGTACTAATAGAGTACTAATATTCGTATATCATATCCATATATTTATTTAAATTTATATTTCCATTTCTTCACTCAACACGCAATGCCTCCAGAATTCGGCAGAAAGTGGGGAACGGAGTGTCTTAACACTAGGTTCCCTCTGCCTACCCTGCTGTGTGCGTGATATAGCGTGAAGATGATGTAAAAAATATATCTATATATATTATATACTGTGACTTGTACCAGTGGAGATGTCACAGTATGTGTGTTAGTTGGTCTTTAGGTTTACAACGCAACGGGTTCTCAAGGCATTGTCTCGGTAATTAAAGCTATAACTGTCGGTTTCCTATGATTCCATGGGAAGAATATGACATGAGAATGTAACAAATTCCAAAGATGAAAGATAATTTATTTTTCTTTATGTGAAAATAAAAGTAGTAAAAATATATAATACAATTTTTTTAAAAGAATGCTTATATATGATGGCTGCAGGTTCGATTTCTATTCAGAGTAAATTATATTTTAATATGTTTTAAGTAGTTATAGATGGATAAATATTGTCTGTGGTTCTAAGTACAAGTACCTAAGTAAATATAGAATCACTGATTATTAAATCAAACAAATGTATATTTATTTTTATATGTTTTTAATACATTAATTATTCATGCATAAATTATTCATATCCTAGAAAGTGAAATGAATTCAATCAAATTTATTTCTTATATGAAAATTTAAATTTCACTTATAAGAGTAAAAATTACTGGAAAGCTTCGAAATAATTACATAATTAGTGTTGTGCTTAAATATAACTTTCATTCATAATTCCAAAAAGAGTAAAATAACGTTGTCGTTTATTTCATTATTTGATTGACAACTAATTAAATATTTTTATTTAATCTGTGGTGCACAGATTATAGTAAAAATGGAGGGAGCACTGACCTACACATGTCATTTTTTATGTCTTGATCTGTCAAAATGGCGTAAGGTGTTCCCGTCTCCCTTCCTCATATGACGAAATATGAGATGAAACACACGGGTCCTCTTTACATCTTAGGACGGTGAAAGTGTAAACAACTAAACACGAACGCTTTCGTTCAAGAGTGTTTTGTTTGCTCTTACAATATGTCAGATTATTATCGTATATTTAATTGGCCTTTTTAAATTGTGTAAGCCTTTTTTTGTTATAATAAAATGGATTAAGGCAATGACGTTTAAAATTGAATTGATGTTATTTTTAGTTTAAATATCAATAACTCTTTTTATATTTAATCAATAGTTAATTTAGTTAGTAGTCTGGATTTTAAGCACAGAAATAAGTATGAATATACTGTATTTATAGATTGGCTTATATGCTCTGTAAAGTTAACACATTTTACATACCTAGAACAAGTCATGTATTTTTGTTATATTATCTTTATTTTTCGAAATACCTATCTTTACAGTCACACCCTGTGCCCCTGCGCCACGACTGGCCTCATTATCGATATGTAAACATCCAAAGGTCCAAAGTGATCTATTCGTGTAGGTAGCTATATTTCATTGTCGTCGCTTCTACTCTTACTCTCGACGCGGTTCAACGGCCCGACGATTGCGGTACAGCGATTGTACTCCATTAACACTAACATGATACGTCTGAGTTCTGTCTAGATACAAAATTTTTGTATGAATTTTACTTTTGGAATATTTAATATTAAATCATTTTTAGTTAAGTTTCTCTTTCGAGGCATTGGGAAGTTGATCGCTATGCTTTATCTTGTTATCGGAAAAGGAGAAATTAAAATAGTAAATAATTCATTCTACCAAGTGGAAATCGAACCCATAAGTGTCGCGGTTACATTAACGAGATGTTCCACCGGTCCACGACGGTCTTTAGTTTAACTTAATATCGTGGTATGCGAAAAAAAAATTGCAAGCATTTTTGGATTGGCTCCACGAAGTTAAAGTTGTCTATTGTAAAGTAAAATTTTGGTTCTCTGACCACGTTTAAAAAATAATGTTGTCCAAAATTTGGCTTTAACTAACACGCAATATCTGACAGATGCTAAATCTGAAGAACGGAGTGTAGGTAAACCAAAATGATGAAAAATGAAAATTATTTCATACATAAGACTTAACTTGGAATTAAATGGAGAATGAATTTTGATTCAAAAGAGAATTAACCTTGATTCATTTTCTTTCTGAATCACGTTTATTTCATAATTAGGCGGAAAGTGAGGAACGGAGTGTCTTAACACTAGGTGCCCTCAGTCTTGTTCTTGATCTTGAAAATAAATAAAGCTACAAATATTATAACCGAATATTTAAAAAATTCACACGCTTTACTCTTCAGCCAAAACATTCGTATAAAGACTAAAAGCTTAGAATCCTCTAAGGAATACGTACATTAAGCTTATTTACAAATATAAAAATACATATACAATATCTATTTGAATGTTTGTATATATTCACATATCTAAATGGAATTTGAAAATGTTATGTAACAAATATGCGCTGGTTGTGGGTTCGATTTCAGCTTGATGCTTGATTACAAGACACCAGTTGGGCAAAGTACAGTTTTTTTAGAACCAATTTAGCGCCTGTAAATGAATGACATGTGTGACGTCATTTGACAAAAAAAAAAAAATATATCGCTTTTTATCTGCTACAAAAAATGTAAATAAAATATTTTATTCATTGAATCAAATTGTAATAAGTCGAGAGGTTATGTGCGCTACAACACATTTGTTGTCTTTTTACGTATAAATGTCACGAAACAACATTTATTGGCGTAAGCCACTTTACTCACACGTTGTAAAGTCTCAGCAATCAGCTCCAAGAATTATGGAAACCTTCAATGAAAGACCGACAGACAACTATATACAGGGAAAATAAACTTTATTATATATACAAAAAGTCTTACCACGTTTGGCCACTACGTTCCAATATCAAAAGCTTAAGTAAAAAAAAAAGTTTAATCATTAAATTATTGATCTAAATTGAGCCTTAAGTGTGAATACAAAGAGTTTAAAATAGTATGAATTAAATATCAAATTGTGAGCATATAACTGTCAAGATTACCGATCGTGTATAATTTTCGTATCATAATGGCCGTTCTCAAAGTTTAAGTCAATGGAGTCGGTGTAAGGTGGTGTATGTTTATTTCATTGAGATAAAAACTTGCTAAAATTTACTTTTTTAGCTTATATAATTTTCGCTTTCACGCATATTTAAAAATGAAAATGTAGGTGAATAAAATTATGGGTCACTATATTATTTTCAAGCTTCTCGTTGATCGCAGGATATGCGGTGGGTACCTAGTGTTAAGACACTCCGTTACTTTCAACGTATCTACAGTACAATTAACTATTTTTTATAGTAACATAAAAAACAATCGGGTAATAAAAAAAATATTTAATACATATAAAATCTTAACATGATTATTTAAGTGTATTATATATATACATATTATATTTGCATTGTTGAGGCCGTTCAGGCATAGTGTTGACTGTAAACGTGACGCATGTGGGTTCGATTCTCACTCGGGGGAATGAAATGTCAACGTCATTTCATTTCGTTGCTTGCCTCGAGGTGGGGAACGCATTGTCTTAACACTAGGTTCCATCTGCCTACCCTGATTCTATGTTTTTAAATTTTCAAATTAGCATCACAACGTTATTTTCTAAATTTTAAGTTATTATAAATAATAAACGCTTTCTAAATGTAAGTTATATTAATGTATATTATATTATTAACATAATTTAACAATACTTTACGCAACAAGTGAAACTTATGACTTCTAAGATATAAAAGTAAAAGCTTCTATTTTTTATGTTACATTAGCCATTAAACAAATAGCTTACTAAGTGTTATTTGAATAATAAATATGTTATATCACAAAGTTTTATAATTTTGTATAAGCTTACTATTAAACGTGAATGACCGTCAAACATTAACTTTAAACATTACAAAATTTAAAAATTAAAACTACTAACAATACTATATAATAGAAAAAAAAAATCAGCTTCACGCTGTAGGCCGCATACAGCAGGGTAAGCAGAGGGAACCTAGTGTTAAGACAATCCGTTCCCCACCTTCCGAATCCTTCGAATTTCTCGAAGCATTGCGTGTTGATTGGCGGAACCCAAGGCCGCGTTTTGCCTTGACATCAGAGAGAAGAAAAGGGAAATGTTAAATATTTTATTTCCTGGAGTGGAAATTGAGTCCACAACCTATCGCGTTTACTCTTTGTGCTCCTGCGCCACGACTTACCTGGCTTCTTATTTTGTATTTTTTTTTGTTAAAAGAATCTATTCATACACGAGAATATTTGATATGATTAAATTTTAATTGGCTTGGGAGTTCATGAATCCGTTTGACTTTGCCAAATCTCTTTGCAATCGATAAAAGGCCATTCAGCTAGTTGATTTAAGTCATAATCAACATATCTCCTACCTACTCATGCAATGCGGGAAATTTGTGATAAACAAAACCTAATATAATTTTATCTTATCGTATGTTATTTGATAGAGACTAGAGAGAAAGAATTTATTGTTAATACACGCTGTTCTACACGCTTTCTCTCTCTTCGAAACAACGTTTGTTGAGTGGCGGAACTTAATATCGTATGTTTTTTTTATCAAAATGGTAAATTAAAAAATGACACAAAATCTCCAGCGTTTACAGCCATCACTACGTCACTGTAACCTTTTGTAACATATTATATAATCAAATATTATTTATTTAAAAAAAGATAATTAATCACGATCGACAAAGCCCGAATAAATTGAATTACCACCACCATTGGCAACCACGACGCGATGCATTCCAACCGAACGTATAAAAAACTGAAGTTCTTCAAAGAGTTCCGGCTGTATGGCATTCGGTACTTTCCCCCAGTCCCACGACCCACTTGCATCGGTTGGTCTTCTGGAACGCCCAATACAATGATTAAATTTCGTTTGGTAGGTCTGTATACGTATTTACTTTCAACGGTCTTACCAATTAATTTAAATAACCGTTTTGGTTATTCCAAGTGGCTCGTTTATTATAATATTATTGTTTTTATATTATTTTGGTTTATATTAAAAAAAAAACTGTATTTTTTAGTCCAAAATAGGAGTTTTATAATAATTCGAGTTTCATCAAAACCTGTCAACACTTTTACTATGGATAGAAATTAAAATGATATATAGCACCATCCTTTCCGTAATAACTATATTAAAATGATCTATTTTATCGTTAAAATATAAATTTCACAATAAACTAAGTTTCAGTATGCGAATGTACTAGCACATGACCCAAGGTGCTTTTCCTTTTGGATTTCTTGAAATGCATCAGTATGATCGCCACTTGCCGGCAACCTCTTCGCCTTTAACCTCAATTTTCTAACATATTTCATGTGAGAGCTAAAGCTCTTTTAAACTGAAAATTAAAAATATTTTTTAGGTTCACACTGTATATAGAAATGTAGGCGAGATATTGCGTGTTGAGCGTCGGAACTCAACGCCGAGGCTTATCTACCTACCACAGTCGGAAAAATAGTTTATTCCTAGATTGGGAATCAAACCCACAACTGTTGCGTTTGCAGCCATGCCTACTATGCCTACGCGACGACGAATATCAATTATAAATTTTTATTTACATGTTTTATTTCGTGAAAGTAGTACTATTCTTACTCTTATTAATTAATATAAGTAAAAAAGTTCAATTATAATTTATAAAGAATTTGTAACGTGGATACAGAATGACAATGGACCCGCCTGGCCCATTGTCTTTCACTTACCACTCTATAAACATATAAGAAATAACTGTATAAACAGATAAACAATATGAGAAATGTGCTTTTTTTATATAGTTAGCTTAATGTCGTAGCGCAGAGGCACAAGTGTAAACGCGACTGGTTGTGGGTTCGATCCACACTTGAGGGTAAGAGTTTATTTAAATTTATATTTTCATCTCTTCGCTCTGGTGTCTAAGCAATGCATGGCGTTGAGTTTCACCACTTAACACGTAATGCCTCCAAAATTTGGCGGAAAGTGGGTAACGGAGTGTCTCTGCCAACATTGGTGCGTGCGGTATATACAGTGAAGTTGACTTTTGACATTTCGCTTATTGTAACTTCATCGTGGTTCAGCTAAAATATATTTGAAGCACATGTAGGCATGATGTAATAAGTATAAAGATTAAAATTTATTACGAGTAAGGAATATTTTTGATAGATATCAAAAAGTAAATATAAAAAATTATCAATTAATAAATATTTACTTTTCAATTATCGACATTTAATCAAAGTTTTAAAAGTATGATATTTTTATAAATTTTCCTCTGTATCCCGCATATAGCGGGGTAGGAAAAAGATTTAGTGCTTAGACAGGTTATCATTATTTTTTTTCATTCTAAATAACTTATCAAAAGATATCTTTAAAGGCACATAGTATAAGACTTTGATAATTACAGAGAGCGACACTAACTTTAATTCCGCAAAGTTTCGATAATTACTTGAGTTAACTTAGTTATTTTAAATGTTAATTAACAAGAAAATGACTTAGTGGTCTAGTTTAAAAGAGAAAATTGTACCTATTTGTAATAAAGGCTTTTTTTCGCCCTAAAGGTTATCTGGAAGAAATGATTACTTAGCCAAAAAACATGTTGTTATTATATATCTCTATCTCCTGGGAGAATGTAGAATTGAAAGAAAATTCAAATTTTGTTTTATTTTTGTCTTATTTTCTCGCTTTGGTAAAGCGCGGCGTTGAGTTCCGCCACTCAACACAGCCTTAAGAATTCGTCAGAAAGGGGGGAACGGAGTGTCTTAACTATGTTTTCAGGTGGCCTCTGTCTATCTTGCTATATGCGGGATACAGTATGAATCTGAAAAAAATAAAGACAAAAAAATTAAGTAATTAGGTTATTACATCAAAAGTTTGTTTTTGTTAACATTTCACTTAGAAATATGTTATATGGAAACTCGATATGTTAGGACTTTCCCTTTAACATGCCGTCAAATGTTTGAACTTTCAAACTTTGAACATGTATTCGTGTTTAAGTAATATTTTGTATTTTGTTTACAGTTCACGATGCGGCAGAGACGCGGGTTTGCTGTGGTCATCCTACTCGTTTTACATATGGTGAGAAAATTATATTTCTAATATTTTTAAAGTGCTATTCCAAATTTGAAAACAGGAATGGTTTCCGAGAGGAACGGGTTCAAAGCCTGCTACGTAAAATTTTTCGTATGTTTTCTAAAAAAACTAATTTTTGAATAATGACTT
This sequence comes from Heliconius erato x Heliconius himera, assembly GCA_013421005.1. Taxonomy (NCBI): domain Eukaryota; kingdom Metazoa; phylum Arthropoda; class Insecta; order Lepidoptera; family Nymphalidae; genus Heliconius; species Heliconius erato x Heliconius himera. The sequence continues at coordinate 25,992 of JAATLQ010035335.1, forward strand.
GATATAGTGGATTGTGATTTTGTATAAGACTTTTAACTGTTTTGATGATATAAGATAATGTGTATATTATAATTTCAATGGAAAATAAATGTCTTTATTTTTTTATTGTATAAATTGGTTAAATTTATTCTTTTTTTGTTTTATTATTATAGTAAGATCATTAAATTGTTAATGTAAAAACATATAGGATAATTGATAATGAATATGAAAATAGTTTGGTGGTTCTATTTTTAATGAGGATAGGTAACACTCGTATGTTGTATCTTATTTTATCAATGTAATCCATTACAGGCAATATTAAGGTAGTTGCTTATATTTCGTTAAATTTAATGGTGGGTTAAAGATCCCAGGCTAATCGTGGCGCAAGTGCGCAAAGTGTGACTGTAAAATCGATTGGTTGTGGGTTCGATCCCCACTCGAGGAGATGAAATATTTATTTAAATTTATATTTCCATTTCTTCACTCTGGTGTCGAGGAAAAGCGTGGCTTTGAGTTCTTCCAAGTAACACGCAATGCCTCCAGAATTCAGCAGAAAGTGGGGAGCGGAGTGTCTTAATACTAGGTTCTCTCTGCCTACTGCCTGTTCCTCATCTTTCTCCATAGATGAGGCGTTGAATCGAGAGTAAATAGGTATTTTCTAAAAAGCGCAAGCACAGCAAGAATGTCTTATCGTAGACCTCATCAACGTATAGCATCGCTAGCTTAATAATAATCAGCTTCACGCTGTATCCCGCACACAGCAGGGTTTACAGCTTGATATTATTTAATAAATACCAAAAAAAAAACTAAAAACACTGAACTAACAAAGTATTGAAAGTAATATTAGTTGAGACCAGGAGACTTTCTCTTGTTTAAAGTTTGAAATGTATGTGGGGTCACGAGAGGCTGCTCACGAGTGTAATGTTACAATGTTAGTGACTGATTGATTAGAAATGAATAATTTGATAGAAAATTGGCTAAATTCATTAAATAGAACTATTCGAATAAATGTTATTTAAAAAATATTTTTATTTTTAAAATTTATATAGTTTTCAAGGGGTTCCGTACCTTTTAAGGAAAAAGGAAACCTTATAAGATCACGTTGTTGCCCGCCCGTCTGCTTGTCTGTTTGTCTGTCTGTGAAGAGCCTTTATCTCAGGAACGTCCAGAGATATCGAGTTGAAATTCAAAACATATAATCAGATCCACGGTCCCTTAATTTCCAGGAAAAAAAATATTTTTACATTTACTTAAAAAAAGATATGGCAGTTTATATCGCAAAACACTCGTATTTTTATACTGTAAAGGGAATCAAAATAATATAATATTTCCGGTTGACCTATAGTTATGAAATTTAGCAGCTATCATCTACAGGTAGTACTCGAGGAAAAAATCTGAAAACTATACATATGTATGAGAGGCCAGTGGTGGCGCAGTGGCACGAGGAGTGACTGTAAAACCGACTGGTTGTGGGTTCGATCCCCACTCGAGGAGATGAAATATTTACTTAAATTTATATTTCCATTTCTTCGCTCTGGTGTCGAGATTAAGCGCGCCGTTGAGTTCTGCCACTCAACACGCAATGCCTCCAGAAATCGGCAGAAAGTGGGGAACGGAGTGTATTAACACTAGGTTCCCTCTGCCTACCCCGCTGTGTGCGGGATACAGCGTGAAGCTGATTATACATTTGTGGGCGCAAAATTTGGTATTAAAGCCGGTAGTTCAAGCGAGGTACCTAATGAAAGTACTTGGTGTGCCTTCCAATACATATTTTGTAAATTTTTATGACCAAATATTGTTCGGAACCCTTTGTGGGCGAGCCCGACTCGTGCTTGTTTTTTGTTAAAAAAAAATGTGGTTAATAAAACATACATTATTTCTCAATTTGTACGAAAAACTGAATGAATATTTACTATGAACTTGTTTGTGTATAAATAAAATAAAATAGATGGTACAATAGCAATTAATACAATCCAATATATTATATACTAGCGGCCCGCCCACGGCTTCGCCCGCTTAAATTACATGATTATTGATTTAAGCAGAATTGATTGACAACTATAATAAAATAAAATAAATAAATAAATCAGCTTCACGCTGTATCCCGCACATAGCAGGGTAGGCAGAGGGAACCTAGTGTTAAGATACTCTGTTCCCCACTTTCTGCCGAATTCTGGAGGCATTGCTTGTTGAGTGGCAGAACTCAACGCCGCGCTTAACCTCGCCACCAGAACGAAGAAATGGAAATATAAATTTAAGTTCATATTTCATCTCCTCGAGTGGGGATCGAACCCACAACCAGTTGGTTTTACAGTCACACTTCTTGCCGCTGCGCCACGCCTGGC
>JAATLQ010035336.1:0-28338 GCA_013421005.1 Heliconius erato x Heliconius himera
CCAGCGCGATTTCTATATAACATTCGCTGGCAAGCTAATGCCTTGAGTTCATTCAAATGACGATAACTTTTTTTTTAATGAACCGATTTTGATGAACCAAACTTTAGAACCTAAATTGAGTTAAAACAAAGCAATTGGTGAAATTTTCAAGTAAATCGGTTCAGTAGTTTCAGAGAAAAATGCGGACAACAATATGTCGACAGACAGACAGACAGACAGACAGACAGACAGACAGACAATAAATTCAAAAAAAATCTTTTTGCTTTCTATTAGTCTTTTTAAGTATCCCTCTATCCATTTCAGTCAAAATTACTAAATGTACAGACAAAATATTTTTACTGTCTTATTATATATAGAGATGTATACACACATTTACTAATCTCTTATATGTTAATCTTTTATATATTTTTATGCAGGAATTATAATCGTCCTAACTAAAACTTTTAAGATATTTCTGTTCCCCAGTTTCTGTCGCATTCAGTAATGCACATTGATTGGTGAAGTTCAATGTCATGATTTGCCTCGTCACTAGAACGTGGAAATGAAAATATGAAATATTTCATTTACTGGAGTGGGAATCGAACCCACAACTTGTCGCGTCAACAGTCACAAGCATGTGCCCTACGCATTGATGATATTGATTAAAAAATATTTTGATATTTCAAAATATTTAATATGCATCCACAATAAAAGCTAAATCCCCGAAAAATCTGTAGTCATCATACAAAATTTTGTTTATGTCGTATTTTAAAATATGCTTTTCAAAGTGATATATGAAATTTTTTGACATAACTCTCGAACAATGAATGCTACGTACGTTGTAAGAATGACGTTGGAAACGTACTCTGTTAGAAATAAAGCAAGTAATTTTAATACAATTTTCAGCTTTCTCCTTGTTATGTACATTTTTATAGATTAAGTTATAGTTATAATCTCTATATATAATAAGACAGTAAAAATATTTTGTCTGTACATTTACTAATTTTGACTGAAATGAATAGAGGGACACTTAAAAAGAATAATAGAAAGCAAAAATATTTTTTTAGAATTTCTTGTTTGTCTGCCTGTCTGTCTGTCTGTTTGTCTGTCTGTCGATATGTATGGTCACAGTTTTCAGATTTTAGATTTCAGATTTACTTAAAAGTCCAATTCATTTGTTTTAACTCAACTTAACAATTAAAGTTTGTTTCATTAAAAAAAAAGTTACGGTAATTTGAATGAACTCAAGGCATTAGTTTGCCTGCGAATGGTATACAGCAATCGCGCTGGTAAGATTCTTGGCCAAAGAATGGCATTCGAAACGTCTTGGTTATATGACTGTTGATAAAAATATATATTTTTGAAGCACTATTATACAATAAAGTAAACAAAATTAAATTGTTAGTGGAGATTACGTTCATAAATCATAACAGTTAAGTTAAAGTCGTAATTAATTCAACACAGAAATAAAGACCGATTTGATCTTCAAAGAAATCTTAAGTAAATACATAGATTTTTCGGTTCGTTTGTTCTTTGAAATAAATCTATATAAAAAATGCCTAAAAATAGCCTTTCTACGTGTACTATGTAATAACTACATATTTACCAATTGTACATTTAGCTAATAAATAATATATGTAACTAATTTAAAAACTTTATAGGAGTTAATATGCAATCATTACAGTTATTTTACAAAGAATATTATGAATCCTTCAAATCAATAATTTAACATTTCAGGCTTTTTTTTGAAAGAGTAAATTAAATTATTCACTGACATCAGCGCATTTAACAGAGTATATTATATTGGTAAAAAGAACGAATGTTACAAAAATTTATGCTAGTATTAAATATAGGAACAAAACATAAATTATAATTATATATGAGATGATTGAATTATAAAAATAAATTACTATTAAGTATTTTGAATCATAAAAGACAATATGTAATAAGTGCCCGAGACAACTTGGACTGCAGGTACATTGGTTTACATAAAAATGATGATTCTGAAACATACATGTGGACTATAATAAGTAGTAGTCACTGTTGAGTGTTTTAAATATTTTGTGTGGTAGTAGATGAAAAAAAATAGAACAGAAAAATTGTAATACATTTCTAAACTCACTGTTGCTGTGCTGTGACTGTAAAAGTTCTCCCATTTCTGCAATTAAAAATTATTCTACAACTCAATGAACTAAGTTTTATCGTCAGAATAAAAAGAGACTATCCCGTTCCATTTTATCAAAGTTTGTTGTTCTTCTGGGAGCACATTATTTATGTTACGATACGATAAACTCGATACTGAAATGTGTTTACATCGAACTTAGTACTAAATGGAATTATGTATTTTGTATTTGATTTGTTATTTTTATGGCTAAGTTATAATTAGTTAAATTTCTTTATAGATTTATAAAAAAAAGTGAAATATTCGACAAGTGTGCCGTATTGGCTTTGCTATCTTTAACTGTTAATGATAGTACTAGACTCAAATTCATTACGGGTTTAGCATAAAAACAGTGTTGGCCGCGTTACAAAAAGTATCACATTTTGTTATTTTGGCAAAATAAATATTGTATCACTAGTTTTAGTAGTCTTTACTTAGCTATTTATGTTCGATGTTCGTGAAGATGCATGATGGAACTACTAATTTAATTAAGGTTTTTTTTTCAAATTCCGCTTTATTCCGCATTAAGCTGGGTAGACAAAAAGAACCTAGTCCTGTCAACCTGTCCAAACTCTCCTTTCTGCATATTTCGCTCGAATTAGATAAAAACACCGTGCTCTTGCTAGAGCGGGGAAACAACAATAAATTATTTCCGCGAGTAATAATCGACTTATAAACATCACTTTTGCAGTATGACTTTATAACAATATATTTTCCGTATAAATCATACACGGAAACTCAAAATAACTAACAGTTTCACTTTCTTCACATTTTTCGCACTACATATTCCACACTTAGAAATAACTACATAAAATACGTGCCGACTGAAAGTGAACAATTTACATGGATGCAGAAACAGGAACGAGTCGTGCTAACGAAAATATTTGCATTTTAATATTACCAGAGAATAAAAGTAAGCAAAATTACAAAATGAAACGTGTGCCACTAGCCGCGTATAATTAATTTACGGCTTTATTTAACTTTTTTGTCTTGCTATTATTTTTAACATGGTAAAGTTTGGCGTTGAGTTCCGACACTTATATGCTGTCTCAAAAATTGGGCGAAAGTTGTTGAGCGGAATGTTTCGACACTAGTTTTCTTTTGCCTATCCTACTATACGTGTTTACGTACTCATATACCTACACGCATACACAAATTCACACACCCACCCACTCACATTCACACACACAGAACACGCGCGCGCGCGCACATGTACACCCGCATACACACGTATCCACTCACCCACGAACATGAACCCTCAAACGAATCTTTTGCACGTACTTCTATTGTTAGTTAAGATTAAGTTAGGTACGTTTAAACCTATATTAGTTAGTCTTAATTAATATTGTAGTATTTATTTCTACAAATGTATGAAGTATTATGGAAGAGCGAGGTCTCCTTACACAAGTACTAGTGTTTACTAGTAACTTACTAGGTTGGTCTCATTACTTGATGTATAGCTAAAGAAAATGTGAAATTGAAATAAATATATTTTTATTTTTTATACGAACGATACAGCTTTTTTATTTAATCTATTGATTTCCTTCTGTTATGTGGTAAAAAAGAAAAACTTAACCCACAACACTTTCGCATATTTTTATTTTTAACGATAAATAAATCGTTATAGTCACGTGCTTAAAATATTTTTGTTCCTCAGATTTGGTTGGATAATTCAACGCTGAGTCTACGACGTAGACACTATCCAGCAGACAATGTCCTTAGATAAGATGAAGTTGTAGAAAATAGCGACTTATTTTATTTTACTTCATACTGTTTTTCAAACCAATAAATTTAATTAAAAATTAATTATTATTCATTTTTTAGTAATATTGTCAGTTAATCTACATTTTTTCTGCTATAAATTTGATTAATATTGAATTAAAATAAGACGACGGTATCGGTACTTCCAACTATTGACAAATTGATACGTTTTGATACGTTTAGTTTTACTAAACAAATTGAGTTTTACTATAATCTTTCTGCAAAGATGCACAAATTATATAAACTGTATAATAATTGTACGCGGTACGATAAGAAAATCGTTTATAAGAATTGACATAAAAAATAATTGTACATTTTTATTATATTTTTATTTATTTCCAAAAAATAGGGACATTTTAGTTAAAATATACAAAACGGAGTAAATAAAATTTGTTTGCCTAATCTGGCATATGGCTTAATGTCTGAATTCAAATTACCCTCACACCCTCCTAATGCCGCCTTGAGTCCTCCCTCAGTTATTTATATCATCCTAAACAGCTACCGCCTACATCGCTGAAGGTTTTTTGTTATAAAATAGCCATATATTTATTAAAATAAAACAAATTTATATTTTAGGCCAGTAATGTAGGTATTTTGGACTGAGGCCAGTCGTGGCGCAGGGGCACAAAAGGGTGTCTGTAAAATTGACTGGTTGTGGGTTCGATCCCCTTTCGAGGAAATGAAATATTTATTTACATTTTCATTTTTTCGCTCTGGTGTCGAGGCAAAGCGCGGCGTTGAGTTTCGCCACTTAATACGTAATGTCTCCAGAACTCGGCGGAACACTAGTTTCCCTCTGCCTACCCTGTTGTGAGCGTGAAGCTGATTTATTTATATATTTTATACTAATATATTTTAAAAAGCCGCAGGAGCACAAGCATATGGCTGTAAATGCGCCAGTTGTAGGCTCGACTCCCACTCGGGAAATGAAATATTTAATATTTTTGAGCAGCAATGAGTCCTGACACTTAACACGCTCTACCTTAATATTTAGGCAGGAAGTAGGAAAGGAAGTATTTTGTTGTAGAGCGGGGTGTCTGAAGACTAGGTTCCTAGGCTGCCTCTGCCTATCCTGCCACTATTGGGATACTGCATGAAGCTAAAGAAGAGTGTCATTCAGGCGTTGTGTTGCAGGGGCACAGAGTTGTTCGTAACCGGTTGTGGGTTCAATTCCAACCCAGGTAATAAATTATTTTCATTTCCTCACTCCTGTGACGAAAAATGGGGAACGGAGTGTCTTCACAATAGATTTCCAGATTCCCTCTGCCTACCCTGTTAAATGCGAGATACAGTGTGAGGTTAAAAAAAAACATTTAACATACATAATAGGTTAACCTCGTTTTATCTCTGCACAATCGAATTACAGTTTAGAAAGAACGTGAAATTAGCAGGATTAAACTTTTTATTGTAACTGTATCGTGAATTGGATATTGCGATAATTCCACCTCTTTAAGTGTTAATGGAAATTACAGTTTTTAAGAAAAAAATATATTTACGCAATATAATGTTTTTTGTTTTCCATTTACAATCACATGTTGTGCCGCTTTGTATTATGTACGTTTTTATAGTATGCATATATTACTTTAAATTAATTTGTAGGTTAACAAAAATAATTTGTTATTTAATAAAAAATCTTTTTTCACGTTGCGTTTCACCACCCAATTTTCGAGACATCAATAAGCAATGCAACACCGCACTTTGTCTTGTATAACATTATACATTTTTATTACCTTACTTTACTTAGATGCATGTCATTTTTATGCAAATATTAAGTAATTATATTTTTTATATAGGCAGGCACGTTGGTAAATGTTATAATAATTATTGTTTCATATTAGTTAATGGGAATTCAATCCCCACTAGAATTCCCTAGAAGGAATTAATTATTATTTACTAACATATTCATTTGTTCACATTGGCACCAATGCAAAAGCGTTGAGTCCCGCCACTCAACACGCAATGCCTCAAAAAATTTAACGACAGGTGGGGAACGGGCTATCTTAACATAAGGTTCCCTCCTACTCTGCTAGTACGCGGGATATAGCGCGAAGTTGATTTATATTGGTCATATTTTACTATGCCTAACACCTATTTGAAATGTTAATTATTGAAATTATCGATAATTACATGTAACAAACAAAAATGACCAACAAAATCATTCAATGATCTCATCTGTTCATATAATTTATACATCGACCATTAGCTGCCAATACTCGCCACAAAATTGCTGTAAGTTATAGCAGTTTTTTAAAATAATGTCTCTATATTACTTTAGTGAAACCAAAGATTTTAAAAGTTGCGTATTGGATTTTTTTATCTTAATACGTGCTAATAATTTTCCGATAGCTTGGGAGAACCTAGTGAACAGACACTTTGTTTTAGATTGTCTTTTTGGATGTCGATAGATATCGATCTATCGATATTTAAATGTGAAATATTCTAAATAAAGGAACAGCCCAAGTTGCATTAAAATCGATTCAGTGTTTTTTAGATCATAAATAGGTTACATATGCTATATGATACATATGATACCAGACTATATCGTGATCATATATGATATATGTATATGCAAGTAGGTATTTGATGGATATTTAAGATCATTTTTTTAATGACTATTTAATTCCACTAATGCATATATAAGCCACTGCTTTTTAAAAAAACACTAGGTCTATATTTAATAACCTACATATATTTAAGACGGATTAAAATTATTTTTAAGATTTGTTATTTTTAAAATAATATATGTATTTTAAATAAAAGTAAAATCTTATTAGAGGTATACATACATATATCTAAATAATAAATTTTTTTTGTTATTATTAAGCCAAAGCTCTAAATATCATTGTAGCCGTTACCCAATATGGCAAGGTTATTTAGAGAATATCCCATAATATAAAAAATATATAATGGAAATGAAAACAACATTATAATAATAACAAAAAAATGTATGGTGTAATAAACAAAATATATTTGTGGGCTTTCTTTGTACCGAAAAGCTTGTAGCGTACATATTAAACTTTGTTAATATTCAGGTGCGCCGCTTTGTGACCTTTGATAAAAAAGAGTGTGTACGGCCGCTGGGTGTTGTAAACTTTTAGACTAAAATATTGTATCTATATGACTATTGAATATTTTATTTAAAATTTTATAAGTTTTACTGAGTTAATTAATTCGAAATATATACTGACATTTATGTTAGTTTTTCTTTTTATGATACAATATTAGGGCTTTAAAAATTATGTTAGATTTTTTGTAAGGGTGATTATGTTAAGGTAAAGATGGTGAGTAAGCCGGGCTTTTGCCTTGATGCCAGAGCGAAGAAATATGTAAATATTAAGAAATAATAATTTATTCCCTTGAGTGGGTGGGTGGGAGTCGAAATTAGTGATGATTCATTTCATTTCTGTTTTGTACACAAACTATCTAAAATAGACACATTTTGGACGACAGTGATCTTTAGTTAAAAGTAAAAAAAAATCAGCTTCACGCTGTATCCCGCTATGTAGCAGGGTAGGCAGAGTTTCCGCCAATTTCTAGAAGCCTTGCGTGTTGAGTGGCGGAACACAATACCGTGTTTAGTATCGACACCAGAGCGAAGAAATAGAAATATTTAATATTTAATTTCCTCGAGTAGGAATCGAACTCATAACCTGTCTCGTTTACAGTTCAACGCTTGTACCCCTGGGCCTCTGAGGAAAAGTTGAATTAAAATGTTTTAATTTGAAGCTACTAATGAGAATGATTTTTTTTCTCATTGTATCATTATGCTAGTATTAGAAGTATTCTTAGCTTCACGCTTTATCTCGCACTTGGCAGATTAGGCAGAGATAACCTGGTATTTATAAAGTGAAGAAAACGCGAGTGTTCAGTAACGGATCAAAGTACAACGCTGTACTTTGTATTGTTACCAGAGCGAGAAACATGAGAGTAACTTATTAAAACTGATGAAAATAGCTTACCAGAGTGGGTGAAATTAAATTTAGCCTTACGCGATTACAAATCGAACCCACTATCATAGTGCTTACAGTCGGCTGTGCTACAATGGCCTTGATGTAGTAGTTTTGTTTAATATTCCACTACATTATGTATACGATCCCAGCAGAGGAGGTCATCATGATGCAACATTATAGCCATTTTAATTCCGGAAATAGAGATGTCGAGATGGATGTCCGGGAAATGTGACGTCTCATACAATTGATGTTTGATGTTATCTTACAACATAGTTGACTGATAAAATACGAAATACGAATATACATAATATTTCTTATATTTTTTTATATAAAATAGTGTGTTTACTAAAATCTTGTTATATGTTTTTATAAAATATGCTATAAATTATTGATATAATTAGGCTTCACCGAAACCTTTAATATGATGTAATAGCCTTCCTCGATAAATGGACTATGAAATACAAAGGTTTTTTTTTTTAATTAGAGCTTCTGAGAATAGTGTGATCTGCCAGACGTATTCTTTAATTTTATAATATTAATATAGATATAGATAACATACAGTATTATTAAGTGAACTTTTATGTTAACTATGTATATATGTATATACTAACGATACAATCGCGGTTTTGCTTGTTTATACTTATTGATATACTATAGAAAAATTATATACAACTTTTATTTAAATTGTCTTTTTGTTATTTTGAAATATAAGCTATATTATTGTAAAAAAAATTCTAAATCCGTTCATTAGTGTTTGCGTAAAAAGTGAAATAAACATTTAATCATCTTCACAAAATTTTACACTTATAATGTTAATTGGAAGTAAAATCGTATTGATTGATTTTTGAAGGCAAACGACGCGTTAGCTCATTTCTTATACTTTTTTATATGAGTAATATTACAATAAACATTTTTTTCTTTAACAGGCTTAACTTTTTAAAATATTAAATATTTGATTTCCTACTTGAATCGAACCTACAATCTGTCACATTTACAGAAGCACGCTTATGTCCCTGCGCTACGTCTGTCCTCTATAATTATATATTTCAATATAATAAAACTTAAAAATTCAATTAAAAAAGTAGCATTAATACATTTTAAAACTATTTGCAACAGAATTGCAAAAGCACGAAACCACAAATCTGTATGTATAGAGGCCAGTTACATTCATCAAATATTTTTGACGGTTGAAATTTGTGACGGTTCATGCTCGTAACAGTTTCGGATGAGGTTCGTTATATTAAATCCTACTGTCAAAGCCTTAGAATAAATTATAAAATAGAAATTCCATATTACCAAATGTCACGTGCTACCATACATATACTAATCTAATGTAGGATCATATCAATGTCTTATATATTAAAATAACTGAAATTAAACTAATTAATATTATCTTATTCCACAATCTATAATAACTAAATTGAAGAATCTGTCTAGGATTTTAAAATTACCGTGTATTAATTAAATTGCATATACTCGTAGTTATTTATACGATATTAAAAAACAAAAATGTAAGTTTGTCTTTTTGTTTGTCGGGGCTAATCTCTGGAACAACTTAATGAGTTTTATAAGATTAACATTGAAAGCTGGGTTGTGGAGTAATAGGTTTATTTTATTACTACGGACTTTATTATTCCGCGGGATCGGGATTCACGCATGAAAAAACCGCATTTGTCCTGCGCACGTACCTACCACCTACTTAGATAGATGTGAAATACACACGAAAAAATTTTCTTTTAAATGTAACAGTCTTTACGAGGACATTACAAGCAGATGAAGCCGCGTATTATAGCAAATTTTTATAATTTTACTTTTCGTCTTTCCTAAATTACGTTACGAAGGAATTTATTTCAATTACATGAAAAAAACATTCTAAAAGAAGAAAAAATTGAAACAGTATAGATAATATCTATTTTATAACCTTTCAACTATTTTCATATTATTTACTGCTCTCTGGTCCGCGGTCAATACTAACTCAGTTGCATAATTGTTTGGGGTCGCAGTTATACTCGTACGCTGTCACGTTATTCATTCTACAATTTATTAGGATTTTTATTTCGAAACGAACTGATTCAGTTTATTTTGATTGTGAAGCCTTGTTTATAGTTGAATTTTGTTTTTTTTCTGTATAAATTTATAAATTTTAAAAGCAGCAAGGCAAGCAGAGGGAACCTAGTATTAAGACACTGCGTTCCCCATTTTTCACCGATTTCCAGAGGCATTGCCTGATGAGTGGCGGAACTCAACGCCGCACTTTGCCTCACACCAGAGCGAAACTCACAAGCACACATGTGCCCCTGCGCCACGACTGGCTCTATAGTCATTTGTTTTCTGTACTCATGTGTTTTATCAGATATGCTGAGAACAGTCGGTAATAATTCTTGGGTTTCCGCTCAAGAAGACTTATTAGGTAAAGTAAGCAAAATGTAAGCAATTACCTTCAAATGTTAATTATTAAAGTTCAGGTAAAGTAATTGGAATGGTAAACAATAGGACGCCAGTCGCGGCGCAGGGGTACAAGCTTGTACTTGTACTGTAAACGCATTTTAATTTGGATTCCCACTTTGAAATAAATTATATATTTAATATTTTCATTTCTTCGGTATGGTATCGAGGCAAAGCGCAACATTGAGTTTCTCCACTTAACACGCAATGTTTCCAGAATCCGGGGGAAAATGGGGAACACAGTGTCTTAACAGTAGGTTCCCTTTACCTAGCTAGCTACATGCAGGATACATCGTGAAGCTGAAAAAAATTATAATAAGAATCTTTTTTCTATAATATAAAAGATATGAGAATGAAATAATAAAATTTATATATTTTTACTGTTAGTTACTTCAGGAGTACTTTAGGCTATATAACATTATAGTGTAAGTCTTAGTTAGCCTAAAATAATGAAATAATAATAATAATGAAAACCATCGAATTGCTTTGAGCGCGTGCGCTGCAAAAATAGTAAAATATATGTCAGTACGTTGTATAGAAGAAATGTTCTATTTTATTAGTTCTAAAAAGAAGTACACGATACCGTATATCTATCTCTTATAAGTAAGTCACCATAAGGCACTTTGTGACAAAAATAATTCATAATTACGAGCGAAAGTTCATCATCAAAGAAATTTTATGAAAATATTCTTTGGCTTTTTAAGCATGTAATTCGAACGTATACTTTTTGAGAAAATGGAAATTTTAAATAATTCAACGCTCTATTTACGGCCGCAAGTATACGCACGAGTACTGCGGGGGGCGCCCTTGCCACCGATTTCGTCCTCGAAAGAAAGCGGAGAACAGAATGTCTTAATAATATTTCTTTTCTGCTTGCCCTACTATGTGCTGGGTAGTGCTAGTGTGTGAAAAATTTAGCTCTTAAGGAGTGCATATCATCGGATATTATTTATTTATTTTTATTATATTTTTGATTTTTGCCTCCATTCATATTTCCAAATCAGAACACTACATTCATTTACATCTATTTGTGATTAAATATAAATAAAAATAGAAAAATTGTGTTTTTTTTATTTCTTTAGAAAAATTGTATTTTTTTTCTCTCTTACTATGACATATTTGCACTCTTGAGAAAAAAACACATCGATTTATATAGATTTTTTTTTGCGGCATATAATGCCTAACCTAAATAAAAGTCAATCAACTAATTTAACGTTACTAGAGAGCTCTCATATTTAACACGAGATTGTTCCAAGAATAATTATAGGTAGTCTACGGGCACAGGCACATACAAGTATATCGGAGCTACTTCCACTTATGTACAATGAAATATAGGGATTTATTAAATATAAATTGTAAGTTAATATTTATTTGTTTTGTGATTAAATAAAAATGTAAGACATAGGGCAGCTTTAAATTCTACCAGTCAAGATGCAGTGTCTTCAATTCACGTGGAAAACAGAGAAGAGAGTGTCTTGACAAGTGTCTTGTAAAGAAGCATCAATGAACTTAATAGAACTTAAAACAATTTTATTAAATATAAAGCACAACTCAGAACTATTAAGCTTAAATTAAAGTAAAGTCTCTTTTAACTTCATCTACTTTATTGTACAAACTACTTGCAACTTCATTTGAAATTCAAATTTGGCTACATTTGAAGTGTTTTGGAAAATTCCAAGACGTGATTATTGCAGACGTAAATTAAATACACAATTGTTTTGTGTTTCTTTTCTTTACATCAGGGTAGGCAGAGGGCACCTTATGTTAAGATACTCTGTTCCCAATTTCTTGCCAAATTTTTTAAATAATTTTATGTTTAGTGGTGAAACTCAACGCCACGTTGTGTCTTGTAACCAGATCGAGGAAAATGAAAGTATGTTATTGAACCGACTGAGAATGTAAACTAGAATAACTTAAAAGAACAATTAAACACATTTTACGGATGTCATAACACGGCATTTACATATTTACATAATATCTCATATCATTGAAGTCATTCTTGCTGCAATTCTTATAATAATTTATGCACTAAATAACGCAATACAACCGTCCATTTATAAATCGTATACATAAAGTATATATTTAAGTTATTCGAAATGTATATTTCAGTATCTTGTTATAACATGATGATGCTGCATTTGAGATCTGGACGGAGTTACGTTGAACGTAAAGTATTTTATTTAAGATGCTTAAGGAATAAGATGAACGGCGGGCCCACTAACGAGACTTTTAAATATTTGTATATAATTTAGACCTCTATAATTTGAATAGGATATGGGCGATAATCGTGTGAATTATTTTGTTAGTTACAACTGCAGTGTACTTGTTTTGATGACATGTATAACTTCAAGAGGACAGAGGAGGCGGAATTAGGTGCCTGAACCCGGAGGGTAATTTGAATTCAGAGATTTAGCTGTATGCTAGATTAACCTCCTGGGGCCTTGCGTCTTATATATAAGACATAAAACGGAAAAATCTGACACTACCTTGTAATAAAACTTACTCATACTGCTACTGTAATTCGATAGATTAAATTCTTGCCCATATTATTAAAGTATGATTAATTTATTTTTTTTATATTGACGCATGTGAAAGTTAATATTATTCACCTTACCTAACTTAGGTGCATTAGAGAGTTCACAGTCTATAAATAGAATAGATTTACATTAAACAGTAGAAATTGTATTCTACATACACACAAAATATAAATCGTTCTCGGTAATTCTTCGGTCAATATTTCATATAGACAGACATATATTTTTCTTTTTAATAAATAAGTCCAAACAAATACAAAAAATAATGTTTATAGCACAAAACTTCTTTTCACAGCCAAATAAATCATTCCCGACTGCTAAGGAAGGGTTATGTTTTTCGCGCGTATCATGTATGTATGTAATATTCTTTATTACCTCGTATCGACGACCGACCGACTGTTAATCCTAATAAACTATTGGGCTTGTTTATTTTCTTTTTAATTTGATGCAGTCGGGGTTTTTGTTTTTACATTTTTTTTTTTATTTTGTATGTCTTCTAAATACTACCTACAAGCCCAACGCTCGTTACATAAAGAGAATAGACTTTTCTAACCAACTAATCTGTTTTATCGATCCCCAAATAATTGCTTTAGTCGACTTCGGGAATGTTTTCCACCATTTTCCTTAACAGCCTCTGGTGATTAGCGCCCACGGTGTCCACAGATTAATAATTACAAAAACAGTATTAGTATATAATATATAATTTGTATAAATGATTTTTTTTTCAAAATCTGAATGTGGACTAATATAATTGTAATTTTTTGTTGTGCTGCGTAATAATATAATGAGAATCTAAATATTCATTTCATATATATATTTCCGTTATATATCAATATATCGCCGAAAATTTAAAAAAACCCACCTATCGTAATAATAAATATCTGAAATATCAAATCATTATCATTGATTAAATAATATAAATCAATCTTTATGAACGTTTTAAACAGCTATAATTTTTTAATTATTTTTAAAGTGTTAATCCACACAAAGAAACATACTTATTTAGAAAACGTATAAAAATTTTAACGTAGCGGGACTCGAACCCACGCCGCGTGGAAACCGACCAGGCGCTCTGACCACTAAGCTATACGTTTTCATCAAGCTACGTCGAAATTTTTATACGCTTGTTGCAACTTATTTTTTCAAATTTTTATACGTTTTCTAAATAAGCTATAATATTTGTTTGTAATTAAATTTGAAATTTGCCATGTCATGATTTTGTTAAAATATATAGTTTGGATATACTTTTAGCGTCACGCACGAGATCCTAGTGTCAACACATTCTGTTCTACGTTCCTCGAATTTTTTGTTCATGTTATGAGTTGTAAGAAAACGCAAATGCTTATTTTGTATTCACAATATTATTTCGAGGCTGACTTTAATAATATAATTTCCTCTCCTCTTTTTTTATAAAATAGTAATTTTAAAATCTATACCTTATAGAAATAAAAAAAAATAGGATAAGGCGGAGTGAGCTCAGACGCTAGTTTAACTGAAAAAATACAGTTATATTTTTTTTTTATTTTTGAATCCTGGCTTTTATGTTAGTATAAAAGTGGATTAGAATTTTCTATTTTAATTTGCACCGCCTACGACCCGGCCAGCCCGCAGATGTAGGATAATCCGGCTTACATTTTTTGTTTATCTTTGCCATTCAACGCTCACAGTGTTCCGCGGCTTTGTGCTGTACATCCGCTACATAAAATAGATTTAGTTTTTTATCATTTACTAGTATATGATACTTTACTTTTCGTTTTTAGATAAATATTACGTACATATAGTTTATGTCCTTAGATTTAATAGATAATGAAAATAAAGTATCATTTTAGATATTTAGGTTATCGCACCTTTTTGATATTGTAGAAGGGAGTGTCTTGATATGCATATTTGTCACATATGTAGCTAAAGTGATATTTACTTTTTCTTAGCTTTTTCTATTTCTATTTTTTCGGTCACTATCCTTGCTTTTCGTTGAATACTCGAAGTATTGCGTGTGGAGTGTCGGAACTCAACGCCGCGATTTGCCTCATAACATAAAGAAATGAAATAATTAAATATTTTACTCCCTCAAGTGGGAATCGAACATATAAATATGCATTAACAGTCGCACGCTTCGACCGGCCTCTCCTCTTTTATAATAATGAAAAAACCAAAACGTTGTTTCTTTCAATTTGTTAAGCCTAAATACGCGAATTTGGAGCTCGTGATTTTATCTTACTAAATCGCTACGGAAAAATACGACTTACGTAAAGCCTCTTAAGTATTAAATCGCGAGAGATCAAAATATATCCTAGGTTAAATAAAATTGGTTTGTTAATAACGGGGTGTTTAAGCATTAGTGTGTAGTCTTTACATTTTCTCCTCTGCCTAGCTATATACCATGCTGCATATGGAACATGCGTTGAGATTAAAAATTAAAAATATATTGTGTTGAATAAAAATTTTTTAGAAACCAGCCACAGCGAAGGGGCAGAAGTGTGTAAACGCGATGAATTGTGGGACTGGAATATGGTGAACAAGTGTTCTTAATACTAGGTTTCCTCTGCCTACCTTGTTGCGTGCAGGATGAAGCGTGAAGCTGATTTTTTTAAATTAGTTATTATATAAAAATATATATAAATAAATTTCTTGCTACGCTCACATTATTTGATATTTATTACTTACATAAATACATAATCAAATCCATCATCACATTCTCAATAAAAAAAAATATCTGACAGACAGAATCGAGAGCTAGTCAAGGCATGAGGAGGTTAAATTTTATTCCAAATTGTCAAAGCTCAACATCTCAAGGAATAGGAATCCCCTCATAATGTCTACAAATTGAGCACAATGGCGCGTCCACGTTAAAAGATATTTTGTAATTTAAAGACTTACACTAAGTAAACTTTTTTAAGTAAACTTTTGTTATCTTTGTGATACATTAATATCAATTTTTCTAGACAGGCCTAAAGTCTTGAAGTCTTGACGCAAGACAAAAGAGAGTAACTTACATGATCCTTGTTTGCTTGGTTAAATAAATACGTTGTTCTAAATGTCTTAAATGAAGTGGGGAAATGAGATACATTTTTTATCTAGAATTCTAGTTCCATACAAGATACTAGTATATATATATATATATATATATATATATATATATATCCATACCTATATTATAAATTCGAAAGTAACTCTGTCTGTCTGTCTGTCTGTCTGCCTGTCTGTCTGTCTGTGACGCAATCAGGGCCAAACCGCTAATTCAATTGTAATAAAATACTCATACAGAGATACTTGAGGGTCTTCGGATGAACATAGGTTACTTTTTTTTCTCATATTTGTAATATTGTCGATATATACTAATATATTAACATATTTTTTAATTTGACAGGCAATTTATTCCGCCATGTTAATAACAACCGACCGTTGCTAGGCAACGGTTTGCAAAATTTATTAGTTGTTATAAGAAAACGTCACCCAAAATGAGCTTGCTTAACGCATACATGGCGTGCGCCGACTCAACCTTATGAGATACATAAATATAATGTTTTACAAAAATATTGTCCTTTAAATAATGTTTAAAAAAGTCCGCGTTACACATACCATGTTTATCTCTGAAGGTTGAGCAAAGTAACAACAAGTAACCATTTTAATTAATTTACTTTATATTTATCGGGTTTTTGTTGTATGTATTTTCTATAATTTGATATTGATCCTTATGAAAATGAATGTAATAGGCACTAATAGGCATTTTATCTAGATTGAAATTATAGTTTACTGTATAACATTGTAATAAATAATTAAGAAGATGTCACTGATATGAAATGACCTAGCCTACGAGCGGCATAGTATGACCGACGCAAACGGGCACATGACTTTGACGGTTTTGTAAATTTTCATACATTTTTATGTAATTATTTGCTGTTTATAATTAATTTATAGTTTTCTTTGGTTCTTCGCTTATTCGAGTAGTAGATTAGTTAGATTTTCATTAATTTCTTGGTGTGGTGTAAGTTGCGGCCCTGCGCGGCATCGGCATAATATTATTTAAGTATTAAGGAGAGAATTGTTCGTTATTTCGTCTCGGTTGGATACTGTTGTTATACACTTAATAAATTGTGGTTTTAGTTTTTTGGGATTTTATTTGATATTGCTCGCAAAACTTATCATATTTAATATAGAAAGGACTTTAATTATTTCATATAGTATCTATGTACGCGCGCAAGGAAAACGAGTAAAAAGATTTTTCCCGGGTAAATCAGTAAAATTGATCACTGAAAGTCCAATAAAAATTAGTTCAGTTATTCTGGATTTCAGCTCGGGGAAATAGAAAGACAGACAGAGACAAAAAATATATATTTTATTTATTGTATTTGAGTATTATGTAAATAACCACATGTACTTGCAAAAACATAGCACAACACATTTAATTTTAATTCTTTTAAATATTTATTTTACTTTGATAATATTAATAATGTAGCTGGTTTTGTTAATTTTTTTTATTAATATTTTACTTTGGTTACGTTTACTTATATTTTTTTCATTCAAATTAGTTAGATATTTTCAAAAACAATTTCCTAAATATATCTAATAAGCATTAGTAAAGTTTAAGCGGGCGAAGCCGCGTCCGGGTTCGCTAGTATATACATATATATATATATATATATATATATATATATATATATATATATATATATATATATATATATATATATATATATACTAGCGGACGCAGCTTCGCCTGCTTGAACTATACGAATGCTTACTAAATATATTTATGAAATTGTTTTCAGTTTTTACGTTATCGTTTACGTTTTTAAATTTAAACGTAACCAACGTAAAATGTTAATAAAAAAAACTAAACACAAACAGTTACATTATCAATATTATCAAAGTAAAATAAATATTTAAAAGTATTAAAATTAAATCTATAAAATCGGTTGTTATTATATAACGAAACGTGTTGACATTTCAGTTCAGCTCTATTTAAAATTGTTTATTTGAAACTTTTAGTGCATGATAAATTCAATTTTAATTGACAAGTTCTTGCTACAAAATTGTAAAAAACACCATCACACTAATTGCTTATTATATTATTTATTTATAAATATTTTAAATCAGGTTCACATTGTATCTCTCACTCAGCAGGGTAGGTGTGCAGAGGGAACCTAGTGCTAAGACACTCCGTTGCCCACTTTCCGCCGAATTTTTCGAGGCATTACGTATTAAGAGGCGATGCCAGAGCGAAGAAATGAAAATAATAATTCATTCCTCGAATGTAGATCGAACCCACGACCCGTCAACCCCTATGCCCCTGCGCCACGACGGCCTCTATATAGAAAAATGCAAGTCTTACAAATATATCAATATTTAAATTCATTGTTCAAGAGAAACTATTTTTATTATAAAAATCTCATAACGTTTCATAAGCAGCAACATAAAGATTATGACAGTAATTTAAAAAAAATGGCTTTTATACTTATTTACGCAAATATAATATTAAAAATTAAAAATGTAATGCTATCTTTTTTAATATTATTTAAATAAGATCAGAATAATATATGTTGTATTAAATAGTAAATATAAATTTTGATTGCGTATTGAATGGTGAAACTCAACGTTGGGTTTTTGCCTTAATGCCAAGAAATGAAAAAAGTAATAAATAATAATTTATTCCGTCGAGTGGGGATCGAATCCACAACCGTCGCATTACAGTCACACCATTGTGCCCCTGCTCCACGACGGCCTCAATATATCTACAATATATAAATTCTTATCTTATTTAAATTGTTACAAAACCTGACTTTCAGTCTCCGGTTTGCAAATTCAAATAATTTTATTCAAAATAAGAAGTTGCATGCTTCATTTTTTGAACGTCAAATAATTTACCACCAGTTCACTAAAGTTAATGCCTCAGACCTGAGAGGAACCGGCGCAAGAAACTCAGCGGGACTACTTAGAAAAATATCTAAAATCAATTTTATACAAATACATATTTAACTCAAACAAACATTGAGGCCAGATCCGTGGAACTTAGTGTTAAGACACTTCGTTGCCATTAAGACACTTCCGTTCCCTTTAAAATTTAAATATAAAATAATGAATTAGTGTATAGCGCTTTGAAGAAATTTCTCCTTTAAAAGCAATTATCAAAGACGGTATTTAGGTAACGCGAACGCACTCTCAAATATGCTAACGTTTTTTCACTTTCAACGTTATTTTAACATGGCTGGCAATGCAAACTGAGTAAATGGGGTAGTACTTGGCTTTTTAAGTTTTTTTTTTTTTTCTTTCCGACATTCATTAAACGTTATTTGAATTTGTTTTAAAATCTAATATTTTGACTTAATAAAAAAAATATTAAATTTATATACAAAATACAAAATATAAACAAAATAACAAGAAGCTGAGACAGCCAGAGCCAGTCGTGGTGCACGAACGTGTGACTGTAAACGCGTCAGGTTGTGGGTTCGATTCCACTCGAGGAACGAAATATTTAATATTTTCATTTTCACCTCTGGTGTCGAGGCAAAGCGCGGCGTTGAGTTTCGTCGTTCTACGGGCAATGCATCCTAAATTCGGCGAAAAGTGAGCTTTATCCTAGGTTCCATCAGGCAGATGATAGCCCTGATACGTGCAGAATACAGTGTGAAAATGAAAAATTATCTCTATAAATAAATCAATTTGAATAAAACGAAAAACAACTTACAATCTTGAATTCAGGAATAAAACAAAGAACTGAGTGTCTAGACACTAAGATTATATTTTTTTAACAAAATTTTCTATCTTAACCTTTTAACAGCCTATACGAAAGATGAGGTTTAATAATATAAAAAAGAAATATATTTTATCTCCACAAGCACAATAAAGTGACACCTAATACAAAAACCTTCATATATCATTTCGGTAGGTTCTATACAAAGTTATATTTTATTAAGAATCGAGTTTTATATACGTATAGAACATCGCCCATTTTCCATTTTACGAGGCTGCACAAAAAAATTCACTATCATTTGGATAAACGATCTGTGCCCTTTTATATTCTGCTCGTCATTCCGTGTGATTTAATTTATGATTTTTTTACTACCGCTTAAGAAGCGTAAAATATTATTTACTATCACGCTGTAGTCTCCACATAGTAAACAGGGGAAACTTGGGAAGTTAGTACTAAGATACTCCTTTCTGAGAGGAAATGAAAATATTAAATATTTAATTTTCTCGAGTAAGAATCGAATCCACAACATTTTGCGTTTACAGTTGCTTGCATTTTTTATATTATTAAAACCATTTTAATCGTTTATTGCAGACGAGTGTTATAATATAAAAAAAAACTCGGACTCGCCCACTGAGGCTACCGTACCGCTACCACTTCCAGTATAGTAGGTGGTAGGTTACGGGAATATGTAATCATTTTGTATGAAATGTAATAATCATCATTTTTTTTATAGAAGAGGCCAAGGCAAACGAGCGTTCGGGTCACCTGATGGTAAGTGACTACCGCCGCCCACGACCCCGTGCAACACCAGAGGAGCTACAGGCGCGTTGCCGGCCTTTAAGGTGGATTGGGCGCCGGAGCCCGGCATTACCTGATGCGAAACGCAGTGGCATAAAGCCACTACTTCACGCCGGTTTTAAATGCCGGGGGTGGTAATGATCCGGTCGAGTCTGCCCATGCGTGTTGCCATTGCTGGCGACGTGACTCTACCACACGTACTTTAGGCGCCTCTTACGACACCACCAGTACCAGGATGATCCTATTCTAGGCCGGGATCACACGGCACAAAACTCTTAAAATATTTTTAGTACACGGTACGAAACTCTTAAAATATTTTTATTTTAAGAGTTTCGTACGCACATCAAAACGTAAAAATGGAACCCTTATAGGATCACTTTGTTGTCAGTCTGTCCGTCTGTCAAGACCATTTATCTTGAGATAGTGTGAAGGTATCAAGGTGAAATTAGTATTTAACTTAACCTTAATATTCGACTCGCACTTAACCAATCTTTATAAATAACGCAAAATATACAGGATGAAAAAGGTGTAGAAATAGTAGTAGTACTTTCTTAACTAACTGGAACTACCTTTAATTAAGTAATTTAAATCGAGGCTGAAAAGTTTTCAATTAGTAAATTCTTTAAAAAAATCTAATGAATTTGATACGTCCACAGAATGTAAATGCGGAAACTTTTAACTTGTCCCAGTAAAGGCAGTTAACTAATTTACATTTTACAATTTTCTAAATTCGACTAAAGTATGGCCAATTACAGTCTTTCATAAGAATTATTTGCCCCGAATTCTAGAGGCATTGATTATGTGATGGAACTCAACGCCGCGCTTAGCCTCGACACCAGAGCGAAAAAATTAAAAATATGAAATATTTAATTTCCTCGAGTGGGAATTAAACTCACAATCACACGCTTACACTCTTGCGCCACGACTGGCCTCAAAATCAAAATAACATTCCTTTTAAAAATACATATTAATACAGATAATTATATACAGATCTAAACTATAGACAATACTTTACTCAGTTAATCTTCACAGGTCTACAACGAGACATTAATAGGCTATAAAGAATATATACATAAATCGACATGCAGATTAGTGCATTTAGTATACAGTGAACACAGTACCATTGTAATATTATGCTAATACCTCCGACGGGCGACGCTCAGTGACCGCTGCCCGATTTACGCAGTATCGATAACATATGAAGAAATTGATACATTATAAACAAGCTCTTCACGGCTTTTAAATCGTAGTGTTTCATGCTTCGGCTACCCCGCTAAGGATAAAGTATAATGAAAAAAAGAAATATTGTTACAGCAAGAGGAGAGTTATGAGAATGAGAACACTGTGTTTCCCACTTTGTATCCACTACGGCACCAGAATTTAGTGTTTTGTATAAGATGGGACTTTTATATTGTAATTAGAAGACAACTTCAATTATGAGCATATGAATGAGCCTAAAGTTAAGCCAGACAAACTTGCTGTTTTAACAGTAAATGTTGTTATATACTAATGATTATTATGAAATTCACAAAAATAACTATTTCAGTCTTAAATTTAATTGAAAAATAATTGTAACTTGTGATTTTTCTAGGCTTCACATTGTATCTGTCATCTTATTATGTAGCAGAGAAGGCAGAGGAAGCATAGTGTTACGACTCTCGGTTTCCCTCCCTTTTTCATCCAACTGTCGAGCCATTAGATGTCAACACTGCGCGTTTACCTTCTTGTCAAAGCGAGAACTAGAACTACTAGTACGTGGGTACTATAACCGCCGTTTTTACAGTCAGATTCTGCGCAGTAGGCTCTTATATTTTGATATTTAAACATAAAGAAAAGCTAAGCATACGACATTCATAGTATTTTTATCAAACATAAATAAAAAAGTGCAGATATAATAATAACATGCAAGTATAAATATACCTATTTATATTACAAAGATCTAAAGTCTACTGTCATATTAAGCGCCATTTTTACTCTCTAAAATGTATGAAATCTTGTAAAATTCAAAATATTCGCAACTAAAGTCAAGTCACCAGTCACAGCTGGTAAGCGAAGAAGTATTACACACATTATGTACAAACTACTGTATTGCTCCAGAATTGAAATAGTGTAGTGCAGAGGCTCACGTATATGACTATAAACGCGACCGTTCTGGATTCGATCCCCACTCAGGGAAATTAATTATTATTTATTACTATTTTCATTTCTTAGTTATGCAATGTTTCTAAAATTCGGTGAAAAGTGTGATTTTTCCTTAATAATCATCATGAAATTATATCGTAGGACCGTATTTGGGAATGTAACATCTCGTTGGGAATGTAATAGTACAATAACATCAATTAACGATTCACTTTAAAAGATTTATAGAGATCGGTGTACCGCAAAAACTATGAAGGTCACCCACTGTGGTCTAATGAACATTAATTTTATTATTTAAACATATAAACGTAAATTGTGGCCATTTGTTGAAGACCAGTCGTGGCGCAGGGACACAAGCTTGTGACTGTAAACGGTTCGATTCCCACTCGAGGAAAAATAAAATCTTCGCTATGGTGTCGAGGCAAAGCGTTAAGTTCCGCTACTCAACACTTAACACTTCCAGAATTCAGCGTGACGCTTAACAAATAAATAATAATAATAATAATAAGGACTCGCACTCCGGGATTTTCCGATAAAAAAAACATTACTACAACTGGTTGTGGGTTCCATATCCATTCGAAAAAATGAAATATTTATTTAAATATATATTTTCATTTCTTCGCTCTGATGTCGTAACAAATCAGGCAAAGCGTGGCGTTAAATTCTGCCACTCAAAGTCACAGGAATCCAGGGGAACGCAGTGTCTTAACATTAGGTTCCCTCTGCCTATCCTACTGTGTGCAAGATACAACAAGCTGATTTAATTTGATTTATGTTTGTAGCGGTTACCGCGTCAAATATTACTAAATTTTCATCCTATTTTCCGCTTGAGCACCTCGAATTTTAGGGGAAGTAACAAAACAGCTTATGTTGCTCCTTGGCATCAAGATTTTTACCTTCTAAATACTTACAGTTTCATTTTGAAATGAACTGATTTAATGATCAGAAATAAACGTCAGTACAATATTTCGGTGACTACCAAGCTGAATTGTTTATAGTTTTATCTTCATTAATAAAAAATAAGCAATTAAAGTCTTTTGTAACAATTAATCTATTAATTGTATATTAAAAATTTCCGCTTGTAAATACCACAATTTTGCGCTCAACCCCTGTTTGTTTGTTTTTTGCCACTCTACATCCAATTTGAGAAATTTGAATAAAAAGGAAAGAACTGTGTGTCTTAGGTTATCTCTAGAAACTCTTGTTCAACATTAGGCTATCTCTTGGCAGAGATAACATAATTGCCCTGTCCCGGCCTATGTTGAAGCCTATATAGTTGTAGCATGTACATATACATACAGAATACAGCGTGAAACTAAGAAACACCTCTTTTAACCCAGAGAGGACCAAATTTACAATCAATATCATATAAATATGTATATCAAGACATTACTTAACGGCGTCACGATTTATGATCGTTTAATGAAGTAGTAGAGCACAAAGAGCCGGATTCGAGTCGTTACAAGCATATTTTCATTTCAGAGGAGACATAAAATAAAATGACTATATAAAAAGTGAGGTAGCAGCCGCGTCCAATTAATTTACGACTGTATTTACCGCTTCTATAGCGTGCTTTATAACTCATGTCATTTTTTTTATTTTTTTTACTTTTGATACGTTGTTGGTATACATATAATATTATAATTTAAACAAAATAAATTCAAAATATTTTGTTGAACCATTATTGAAACAAATTATATCTATGATTGTAAAGGCACTTACTGTACAGGACATTGGTCTTATACAGAACAAAGTATTAAAAAATTAAAGTTTCTTAATAAGTAACCGATAGCGAAATTGAAATATTTTTTGTGTAGTGTTGTATAGTTCGTTTGTGGAGGCTATAGACTATATAACGTCACGTTAATAATTTTTAACAATTTTAAAATGTTATTCCACTTCTTCAAGAAAAATACTAGGAAACCGTCAAAGAGGCATGGGTTCAAATCCCTCTACGTTTAATTTTTTGTGCGTTTTCTAGAAAAAAAGTACCACGCTAATCATTTCCATGTAGCCCACAGTACATACCTACGGTTTTATACACAAAAAAAATCCAAATCAGCTTCACGCTCTATCCCGCATATAGCACCTACACATGTCGTCATATATTTTCATATGTGATGTCACATTCACACATTTGCTTATACTACACGTGACAAGCCAAATAGTTTATTAGGATTAACAGTCGGGACCGCTTTAAATTATGCGGGGTTCTTGGTAAAGATTTTATTGATTGGAGAATTACTTATAGGTCCCGACTGTTAATCCTAATAAAGTATTGGGCTTGTTTATTTTCTTTTTAGTTTTCTGCAGTCGGGGTTTTTGTTTTTACAATTTTTTTTTTCTATTTTTCACTTTTTTGTTAGGATTCATTACGATAATGATAGTCATGTTATACATTTTTGAAATCCTCGTATTGAGCTCTTGAATTTGATACCCATATTGTGGTATTCGAAACGAAAAAAAAATTTTCACTAAGTCCAATGGCGTCCCACAGCAGTCATGATTGTTTTTTTTTAACGACACCTATCTAAGAATACCTGGGCTGCTAATACAAATCTAATGATACCTCAAATATGTAAATCTGTTTAGCGGTTGTGGAGATATGAGGTAATAAAAAATATTACATACATACATACATACAAGATACGCGAGAAAAATATAACCCTTCCTTAGCAGTCGGGAAAAAGATGGATCTGTGATTGTATGTATATGTTGATATGTAATCAAAATTAATTTTGTGTGAACACATATGTCGAAATATGTGTGAATCTATGATCGCATATGTGGATGAGTGGACTTTTCACACATTAAAGAAGCAAAACTATTTAGAAATAAATAAACCCAACCCAACCCAACGGCAAATATTGATCGCAAGACAAAGAAAAGCCTATAATCATAATATCTTCTTAAGTAATAATCTGAATTCACAACCATTATGCACCACGAGGCACTCGGTTGTTAATTATTAGCTTCTTGGTTGTTAATTATTAAGAGTGCTAATCTCAGAAATTACGGGTTCTGTGAAAATCTGTGTGTTCAGCAGCAGCAGGAGCAGCAGCAGGTAGTAGGTAAAAATCTCTCTACTAAAATGCTGAAAATGAAAATAAGTTATAATAAGAGTCTAAGAATGTCGACGCCAACCACGCAGCTGAAACTGCTTATTAGTACTATTTAAATTTTAAATAATATATAAATATACCTTATAATTTTACATATTTAAATTCTTGCCACGTATATTTTTTAGCGTCACGCTGTATCCTGTACATAGGAGGATAATCAGAAGGAACCTGAGAACATGATATTAATGTTAGTTTATATAAAAATAATCTGTGGCGTCATGTGACATGTACCTACTAGTTTAAGTTACTTCAAATATATAAATTTCAAAAATATGAATCAGTTCGTTTCCTTCCGAGTCAAGGAACAAAGCACGTTGTTTTATTAGCTAACACTCCATGCTCATTCAGTCTACTTTCGTTCCCCACTTTTCGCCGAATTCTGGAGGCATTGCGTGTTGAGTAGCGGAACTCGACGTCACGACCAGCTTCTACTATAGTATAATAGTAATTAACATTTTAATCCATTTATAAAAGAACAACTTCGTGTGTACACATTCAAAGCTATCACACAAGTATTAAATAAACACCGCGAACAAACAGTAGTAGTACGGCGCTACCACGCCACGTAATTTCTTATTTAATTAGTTCGTAGCTCGCGGGTATCTCAGAATTGACCTAAAGCGACCGAAAGTTCTGTAATTAACTTTTTTATAAGCTCTCTTTAAAGGGGCCAAAGAGGTTAAGCTTAAATGACGTGCAATTTTAGCTATTTTTTTATTTTTATTAAAAAGTAAAGATAGGGTTAGACATTTTTTTTAAATCGGGTCAGTAATATATTATATTTCATTACAGAATATATAGGATCGAATTTTGAAACTATAAAGGCCTTTTTCTTTTTATTATTATGTTCTTTTTACGCTGCTTCACGCTGTATCCCGCATAAAGCATGCTAGACTAATTGTTGAGACATTGCGTTTTGGAATTGCAGAAATTAATGTTGTTTAGTCCTTTGTCACCATTTGTGTAGTATTTTGAACATTTTACATAATTGATTAAATATACGAAGAGCAACAAAAAAACGTATAAAAGCCACTTCTTATTATAACGTTTATTTCATCCTGAATTTCGAATGTATAAAATAACAAAGCTTTCTAGTTTGCATATAATAAAGAAGACAACAAAGTTTCGAACACAAAACGGATTAACATAACTTCAGTGAAGTACTGAATTTTAAACAAGAAGACTAAAGAGTTTAAAATTTTCAAGAAATATTCAATATATATTCAACAGTTATCAGGAAGTTATAAGAAAACAAAGCAAAAATACAAAATATTATACCTAACATGGAGTAGGTACTTCCTTGGTTTTGTTTTAAAAATACTCTAGATTTCAATGGAAAAAAAAAATCTGGCATGATTGAATCTACTACTGACCTACTATACAGGGTGGAAGTGTCCGCACCACTTTAAATGAAACCACAGTTTTAACTACTCTATAAAAGCCTAATACAATATATATTTTTTAAAATGACATGACATCATTTCAACCCCTTTCAGAAAATCAGAATTTTGAAAAAATAATACAGCATTGCAAGAACCCAATCGGCCACTTAGACACGTTTAGTTTAGATGAGCTTCTACTTCTATGGATTGTAATAACTTGAAATGAGTTCGCTGACTGTTTTCATGTAAATGTTTATTATAGTTATTTAAAAAAAAATAATGTACTGGTATAAGTAAAATAAATTAAATGGTTATTAACAATAGAAATGACAGTTATTTTAATATAAAACATAGACTTTATGATGATAATAAAACACATTTCTATATGAAAATAATAATTAATTTGAAGACAACAACTAATATAGCGCGAGCGTTGTGAATTTGATCTACTCGGTAAAGTGACAGTGTCGAAATTATGTTAATTTCTCTGCTTTAATAAACAAAGCGCGACGTTGAGTTCCAACACTTAATACACAATGTCTCAAATTTTGGGCAGAAAGTGAGCAACGGGTCTTAAGTGTAGGTTTCCTTCGTCTCTCTTGCTACGTGGGAAAGATCTTGAGCTCTATCTATCTATCCATTTGGTCAAAACATATCCTTGTGATGCATTTGGAATGTATGTACATATTTTAAGAATATAAATTGAGAGTAGGTTCACATTCGAAACAAAAGAATTAATTATATTTAAATAATATTTTTCTGACCTTTCATGCTTCCATAGAGAAAAAGAAAACCCATGAAGAAAAACTTGTGGATAGAGTTTTTTTTAGTTGCACGCTGTGTCACTTCAAGCAGCGCAGAAGGAGCTTAGTGTTAAGACACTTCCTTTCATACTTTCATATGAATTTCCGACACATTGTATAATGAGTGGCGGAGCTCAACACCGCACATTGTCTTGTTGCCAGATCGTATTAAATTGCTTATGTCTAATTACAATTTAAAAAGCGACGAACATAAAGAGTACATATTAGAATACTGGTTATTAATTAAAACGATTACTTGTGGACACTTATTTATTCTCTTAGAGATATTTAGTACAGCCATTTGCAAGAACACTTAGTAACAATAGACTAAACAAAAATTATAGACCAATGCCATAGATAATTTTGCTACTTAATATGAAATAGTTAAATTAAACTTTCTTATATCTAATACTCCCACTAAAATTTAACTTTAACTATAAACAAAAACAATCAACCAATATCATATAAAATCTGATCTCTTAGATATACAAAAGTTTGAGTAGGTAATGCTTTAGTTAAAATGTCTGCTAATTGACAATTACTTGGAACATAATTAATTTTGATTAAACCTAG